>JACCIC010000344.1:0-229713 GCA_018907035.1 Sycobia sp. Sy_11 | reverse complement strand
TTATCTTAGTCTTACTACTGTACAATACTCAGAACCCGAATATATCAAATCTTGAATTCTTTAATTATTTAGATTTATACGAATCATAAAAAGACATTTATTGGAAGTCCTAGCGTTTAAGTACTTATCGTTACCATAGCAAGGCGTAGGAAATTATAATGTAAAACATCAATGTTGTAAAGCGTACTTTGGTTGTAATTTTAATTTTTCTTTATTATTTCGCGACAGCCACACTGTTCTGCAAAGGCTGATCAAATCAAAAAAAGGGAAAAAGTCCAAAAAGAATTTCTATTGTATACTAATTAAAGTTAACGTTATAGTGATTATAACTATTATGAAGTTGGTACGGAAGAAACTGAAGTAACCCGAATGAGTTAGCTAAAGCGACCCGCAAATTATAAATAAAAAGCAAATTATAATTATTGTTTTATATTATTACACTATTATTAATTAACACATCACTAAATTTACTGTTATTATATTGTCATAAAAAAAATCACAAATTGTAAAGAAATTAAATGCGACATAGCAATGTCATTATTGTTTAGTTAGCAGTGCGTAGATAGAGTCAAGCTCATAGTGTTATCAAAAAGATTCCAACTTGCAGCTTCTACAGTATTGCACATGGGTTGTATTATAGTTTTTTCTTTATATCTTGTTTGTAAATTTTTTTTTCTTTCTGTCGTTACCATTAGCATTATTATTACTATTAGATTTAGGAATCGATTATTATTGTTATTAAGTTAGGGAATCTATTATTATTATTGTTAAAGAAAAAGCGATATTCCACGTTACGAGTGCCGCGTCCGGCGTTTTCCGACTGCCGTCGGCCGCCGTCGTAACTTGCCTCCCCCTGTCCCAGAGATTTTGGATAGACGGAGGTGTGATAGAGAAAGCGGGATAAAAGAAAGGCAGATAAGAACAGACGTGAGAGGGTGACAGAAAGATCAGGAGTAACGCGAGTGAAGCAGAAAAAGTTGGGATAAGGTGAGAAGATAAGCAAAGGAAAGAGAGAAGCGGCAGTGAGGACGAGAAATGGGCTCCGAGGAGAAGAGGATCGGAGAAGAGATGTAGGCGTCGGTCGCGTAGCGGACGCACCTCCTTCCATAGGGCCCCTCACCCGCACCTGATCTCCAACCAATGCACCGTTTGAGTGTGGCGACGTGCGGCGACGGGTTTCGCCGCATCACTATATATATATATATATATATATATATATATATAAATATATATATATATATATATATATATGTGTGTGTGTGTATGTATATATTGTGTGTATATTATTGTACATATTATGTATACCCATTTTAACATACTGTTTTCAACTGAGAACTACTGTATTGGTGTGTACGGCGGTGGATTACGATATGCCGTTGCCCTCAAGACGATTTCTATAGGTAGTTGTGTGTTCGGATGATAGCATGCAATGTCCAGGTGTGAGAAAATCAACTTCTATGGGAAGATTCGTGTTGAGACGGTAAAATACGATATCTAGGTCTTTCCGAATGACTTCTATGGGAGTATTGTATTTAGTCGTTAGAAAGCGATGCTAGCTTTCTCGGGGCTACTTCTACTGGGGACTATTGTGCTTAGTTGATAGTAAACGATGTTCAGGTATATCGGGACAACTTCTACGGGGAGTTTCGTGTTCGGATGATTCGAATGCGATTTCCAGATGATTTGGGAACGACTTCTACGGGTGTTTCGTGTATAATTGGTGGGAAACAATGTCCAGGCATGTTTAACTACTATTTCCTATAATCAAAACATGATACTCTCTGTAAACGTCGTCTAGAGACACTTGGACATCTTTTTCTACCGCTCGAACTCGAAGTACAATTTTATCCATCGAAGCCGTATTGAATATGTATATATATTTTATAAAATGGTCGGCAAAACATCAACTTTTTGAAGTAGTCGCTACATTGAGTAGCTTTTTATACAGAAGCGATGGTAGGTAAATTATAGTCAATTATTTATAGAATATAGATTTTTATTTATAGAGTACTTATTACTTAGATATTATTGAATTGTTTCATGAAATCTGTTAAATTATTATCTCGGGCGAACCAGAGACGGGGATGCGAATATATATATATATATATATATATATATTATAACCGCATTTTTGCGGCTATGCTTACCTGCATAAACTGCGTGTCGGCTGGCCTGGTTTCCTAAGGGAGAACGGGGAATGATACAGGAGAACGGAAATGATACAGGAGAACGGCGAATGAACAATAAACGCTATTAGAATTCAACTCGAGCACATGGCTTCCTTTATTTAATATACGCGCGTTCGCTCTCTCTCACTCTCACACATTCTTCACACACACGCGGTACACTTGAGTCCCGGCCATTCACACATGCATTCACGGCGTACTCGTAACTATATTTAATCGCGGGTTCACGGCACGGATTTATAATTTATACTTAAGCAACGGAGTTATATTTATAATACAAAGTGCGGTATAATACGGGAACTAACAATTATAATACACGGGCGATAGGAGACGAAGGGAAAGGGGTTGCACGATACACGCGCATACTACACACGAACACGCCGTCGGCTGGCGTGGCTAATCTATCTACCGCGAGCTGTCGAGACGCACATAATTTCCACTTGCCTGTAAGGAACGTAGACCGCTGAGCACCCTGCCGCTGCTCGTCCTAGTGGATGGTGGAGACGCTGCCGGCGTCTCTTCCTCTCTCTCTCTCTCTCCCTCTCTCTCTCTCTCTCTCGGGTGTAACCTCGAGAGACGAAGGCCGCTGATTGCGGCGACGGCTGGATGGTGGCCGACGGGCACGGAAGCCGTCGGCAGAGATCGGACAGACGGGCGGCTCGCACGACTCCTGTCGGGCGGTCCTTGGCTGCGGGCTCCGGAGAAGCCCGTCGTTGGTGATGGAGGTGCGGCTGGAAGCACTTGCCCTCTCTCTCTCTTTCTCTCGCAGCAAGCGGCGATAGTAGCTTCGGTCGGCGGTGCCGACGCTTAGAGCTGGTGAGCTCGGAGCTCTCCTCTGTCGCTGTTTTGCACTTTAATCACCGTGCACACACACTAGGTGTAGGCCTCGACACTGGTGACGGATGTCGTAATTGCCCTCGACAAAAGCCTCGAAGAGTATATATGAATTTACACAGTACTTGAACTAACGAACTATATCGGGCGAAGGCTCGACAGAGAAGAAGCGCTCCTTCCTCTCTCCGAGTGAGCGTCGCGTCGCGCGGCGATATGCACGCGCCCTATGGGCTCTTGTGCGCATTATTCGCGTAAACGCGTGCGCGGTTTTTAAACACATACGAGACGGCCAAACGGGCGGTTACAAATTCCCCCTCCCAAAACCGACGTGCGCGTTGAGCGAAAATCGGTTACGACACTTGATACTAGAGGGGAATTCGCATTACACAAATACGGGGGAAAACGGAAGGGACGCGTTACATTTACATACAAGACGAAAATAGGGTTGGATACGTACTCGTTCGCGGAGCCGTTTCATTCACTCGTACATACTAGTAGCTAAGATACAACAATTCCTTAATCTAATTGAGACACCCGCTGGTGCTCACATGAGTCGTAGATGTATGTTTACTCTATATAATGCTAATACTTACGACTAGGATAAAACATATAATGAAAAGGTGTTACGCATAACGAAAGGGGTAAGACGAATAACGAAAGGGGAAATGGGGTATTGTATTGTCGTCATTTTCTTGATGTCGAAGTTCGGTGTGTTGTCTCAATGAGCCGTAGCTTCTTGGTTTTTTGATGTCGTCGTCTTCAGTGGATGTTGCTGAAACAATGGGGTTTGTGGTAGTCTCGGTTCGGTATTTAGTGGGTGCAGCGTTGGTGGAACGGGCAAGTGGCTGATTATTTTGAGCCATTGTACGCTCGTTCAAATCGGAACTTTGCCGTCTGTATCCACGCCCGCCGACGCTGTGCCCTTTTCTTTTGATTTTATTAACGTCTAATCTATAACTGCTTTATCTCTGATTCTAATAAGGTATTGAAGTCTTACTTCTACTTATATTGTGAATGAAAAATAAAAAATCTCTATTATTTTACTTCGAGAAAAAAATGATACTACGCTGTAAAGCTCGCGTTAGCTTGTTTTTCCCGTAAGTCCCGTGACTTGATTTGATGTGCGTCGCTACTACTATGTTCCCGGTGAGTGGTATTGTTCGTCACTCTATGCTTCCCATGGGGATGTTCGGGACATGTTTCTCCTCGCAGTAGAGCAAATCAAGGGGACTATTTATGGGGGAAAATTTCTCTCTTTAGTTCAATCGTCAATGCGCACTGGCACGATTATTACTAACGGCTGATTGCCGTTGCCGAGGGCGCCAGCGACTTGCCGGATGACCTGTGTCATCGGGTTCGTGTCTTCTGGCTGGCCTTTTGTCGGCTGCGCCATACCTCCCTGGTCCGTTTCGACGGGCACCTGTCATGTCGTCTTCGCCTCGGAGACCGCAGGGACTTCCCCCTCCCAAGACGATACGTCAGGGGCACGACGTTTTGCGCACCAAACGCAAGACAGCACATCGTACGCCTCTCTGCCTTAGCGATAGCAGAAGCGTCTGCTGCGTGGCTGCGGGCAGTCCGAGTAACGGTGACGCACGTCGCCGCAATTCCAGCAGGTCCTTGCTGATGCACCCGTGTTCACGCCCTGGGCAACACCATATCCACGATCTATCGATCTCTCTGGATATCTTTGGCCTTTACTGGACGGAGCAGCTGGGTCTGGCCTCTTGCTGCCCCGTCCGGGCAATAGTGTTGTTGGCGGTGATGGTTGGGGTTCTGCGGGAGGGTGAAAGGCGGCGGTATTCTAATGACTGACAGGCGGGGAGTGTGTCTGGGCACGATAGGGGCTGTGGAGGATTCTTTCCGACTCGTGCCACTTCGTCAGCGGATTCTTTGTACTTTGTAGGTACAATTATTCTCGTATCCCGTGTGTCGTGCGTGCCGGAATGGTCTGGGCGATTTCTATGCTGGCGAGACTTTTGTACTGCGACTGAGCGCATGAAGGCGCAGCGGTCGCCTCTATACAGTCTCACATCGCCATCTTCCGGCGTACTTACGTACACTACTTTTTCAGCCGGCCTCCTGGCGGGCTGTCTTTTGTGGACCGATTTCCGCTGGAATTTCGGCAACGGTCGGAACGGTAATGGGGATACTGAGCGCATCCATTCGTAATCCATGTGGAAATCCCTCTTTCGGAATTTCCGTCTGGATGCCTCCAACGGTCCCGTCTTATGGGATTCCGCTCCCTCCGATGTGTATCCATCTTTATCCTCCAACAGCTCATAGCGCTTTTCGCAAGGCATTATAAATCCAATCCTCCTCTCTGCGCTTTCCGTTGGGGTTATCTATTTCCTTCGCTTGCTCGTCTAACACGTCTATCTTTTTGCCGGGTATATTGCCATTTTTAACTCTCTTGCTTCTTGTAATTCTTTTCTCTTCGCCATTTGAAATTTTAGTTACTTCATTCGTAGTTTTACGTCGTTGCGGACGATTGCCATTTATAACATTATTGTCACTAGTACAAACCTCGTCTATGTTGTCGCCATTTGTGGCCTGTTCATCTTCAGTAATCTCATCTTCAATAATCTCATTTTCAGTTGATGTTAATGTGGTAGTTTTACGTCGTTCCGGACGCATGTCTTGATCTTCATCATAATCGTCAGTTGTTGTTGTTGTGGTAGTTTTACGTCTTTCCGGACGCGAGTCTTAAGATTCAGTAGATGTCATTATGGTAGTTTTACGTCGTTCCGGACGCGTGCCAGTACTCTCATCTTTAGTCGGGGTGGCGGTATCGGTAGGGGTAGGAGTAGTGGTAGGGGCGGGGTGGGAATTTTCGTTCTGGGGGTTCATCAAGGGGGGTAAATCGATGTCGATTAGGGATAGAGCGAATGAGGTTTCGCTTGCCGGTATTAGGGTCGTCGGCGTTATGGTCTCGTCTATATCTTGGGACGAGTCGGGACTGAATTGGATGAGGTTGCCCTCTTGCTCGACTAGAGCTTTTTCCAATTCGCTCATATCCCAATCGGGGCACGTACTCTCGGGGATACCCGGACGCACATATGCAATTTGCACCTTCGCGTTGCTTGGGGTTATCTCCCGGGGTTTTTCGTGGTCGGGGGTTAGGCCGTCGGGGGTGTTGGTCTCCCCGGGTCTGCCTAGCTGGGGCGGTGGCTGCCGCCGAAGTCCTCGGCCTCTGCCTATTCCTGGCAGCATCGTTGTTCCTGGTGTTGTTTGAACCTGTGGAGAAAGGTACATACGTGTTATCAGAGTAGTATCTCTTTAGATCTGAGATGTGTGTCGTTGTCTTTTTCCCTGTATTCACGTCCTCTACTTCGTATATAACCGGGGAAACTTTTCGGATAATTCGGCATGGGGCAACGAATTTTGGCGCTAATTTCGCTGCAAATCTATCGGAGCCTAACGATAAGACATGGTTGCGCCTACACACCAGGTCATGTATATTAAATGTATCTTGTCTCCGTCTCCGGTTATAGTATTTTGCCTGCTTCTCACTGGCTGAACATAAGTTTTTCCTAACCATCTCGTGGATGGCTGGCAGCCTCTTAACACGGTTCAGCCAGTCAGAGAAAGTCAACGACACTAACTGCGGTGGTGTTCCCTGAGTGTTTCTGTACGTCGGCATTTCTCTTGGCTGCCTGCCAAAGTTTAGGAATGCAGGCGACGCCTGCGTACTCGCGTGTACGGCGGTGTTTACCGCGAACGCGAACTCAGGGAGGTGTAGATCCCAATCCTTGTGATCGCTTCCTACGAATGTAGCGATCATTGTTTTTACAACTCTGTTGACCCTCTCGACGGGGTTTGCCTGCGCGTGGTAAGGCGCTATGCACTGGTGGATGATGCCTAGTTCGCTTAGTTTAGCCCTCAGTGTGTTGTTGGCGAACTCAGTGCCGTTGTCGGTGATGAGATATTTCGGGCATCTCCACCTAAGTACAACTAGCTCTTCCAGCGCCTTGGCGATGGTAATGCCTGTGGCTTTCCGGAGAGGTCTCACTTCTATATATTTTGTAAAAAGGTCTTCAAATATCAAAAGATATTTATGTTGGCCTTTACTGGCCGGGAAGGGCCCCACTATGTCAGCTGCCACGCTGGTCCATGGGCCTTCGATATTGCGTTGCGCCATTAGACTTGCCGGTGCCCTCTGAGATACCTTATGGATCTGGCACTCAGGGCAGTGTTTGACATAGGCGTGGATGTCGTTAGGCATCCCAGGCCAGTAATATAGTTGGTTAATCTTGTGCGCCGTCTTCTCAACGCCGAAGTGTCCGGACGTTGGGGTGCTATGGCACTCGTGTAAGACGCGTTCTCGGTCTCTGTAGGGTATCGTCAATTTCCAGTCATCGGGACTGTCGCCTATGATGTTACTAAATTCGTTTGGGCGATGTTTATAAATGTTGTCACCTTTGACTGCCCAGTCCGGATGTTTTTCTGGGTTTTTACGTATGTCCTTGATTTTAGTCTTGTACCATTCGTCTTTCTCAATCGGGGTAATCGGGGCGGTAGGAGATTGGGGATGTTGGGGGGGGGGGTCTAAAGAGAGCGTCCGGTACGTGGTGTAATGCTCCTTTACGATGCACTATCTCCATGTTGTAAGCTTGGAGTGCTGTCACCCATCTTGCTAGGCGGCCCGTCGGGTTCTTGAGAGTATGTAGCCATTTTAGGCTACTATGGTCTGTTATGACCGTGAATCTCTCGCCTAGCAAGTAGCCTCGAAATTTCTCCACGGCCCACAGGACAGCTAGACAATCTTTCTCCGTAACTGTGTAGTTTGACTCTGCTGGGTTGAGAGTCCTATTCGCATAAGCGATGGGGTGTTCCTCGCCGTTGCTCTGCTGACTGAGCACGGCCCCCAGAGCATAGCTGCTTGCGTCCGTTTGGAGTGTGTACGCCTTGTTTTGCGTAGGGCGAGCAAGTATTGGTGCTTGTGTAAGGAGGATCTTTAACTTATCAAATGCTTCTTGTTGGGCCGGACCCCAATGCCATTTGACATTTTTCTTCAGTAATTTCGTTAGGGGTAACTTTATCTCGGCTAACGCTTTGATAAAGCGGGCATACCACCCAACCATGCCGAGAAAAGCCCGCAGCTGCTTCAGATCTGTGCGTAGGCCGTTTTCGTCTACTATATACCCTAGATATTTGACCTCGGGGCAGCAGAACTCGGATTTATCTTTATTTATTTGCAACCTCACCTCATTGAGGCATGCTAGCACCGCTGTTAATTTTCGAGTGTGCTGCTCGAACGTCTTAGTGGCGATTATAATATCGTCCATGTAGACGAAAACGGTTGGCTGCCATTCCGGCCCAAAAATACGATCCATGCCTCTCTGAAAGCTGGCTGGGGCGTTAGTTAGCCCGTACGGAAGTCGTGTATACTGGAAGAGTCCTTTCTGCGGGACTGCAAAGGCGGTGATTTCTTTGCTGCCCTCCTCTAAGGGAATTTGGTGGTACGCCTGGCTCAGATCTATCTTGGATAGATACCGAGCGTCCCTTAGATTGTCTAATAAGACATCCATGTGGGGCAGCGGGTAGGCGTCTTTCCTTGTCATGTGATTCACCGCTCTGTAGTCTATGCAGAAGCGGATTTTCCCATACGTCTTTGGCACAATCACAGGGCAACTACTCCATGCGCTGGACGATGGTTCGATAATGCCCTCAGCTAGCAGCCTGTCTATTTCCTCGTGTGCTTGCCTGAGTAGCCGGTCTGGGATTCGACGCACTCTTTGTTTAATGGGCTGGTGCCCCTGTACGTCGATGTGGTGCGGCTGCATTTTTGCAAGCTTTAGGATCTTGCTCGGTGGTGGTATAAGGTTACGCAGTAACCTCTCGAGCTTGTTCCTTTCAGCCGCACTCAGACGGGCTACTCCATTCACGGCTACTAGAGCGGTGATGGTTTGCTGAGGCACATTACCGGGCGTCACGAAGTGTCGCTTGATGTTTCGGTGCGTGTGCCAAGTAGCTTCCGCAAAGTTGATTGTGACCTTCATTAGGGTGAGGATATCCATCCCTATTATGAGGTCGTATTGGAGTCTTTTAGAGAGCTTAAACCGGTCCTTAAATCTCTGGCCGTCGATTTGTAACGACAGGTCTACTTCCCCGTCGTTCGGGCAGAGCTTGCCGTCTGGCATCTGCATGTATGACTGAATCGGTAAGACGGCCGATTCTATTAATTTGCCCGGGTCGGGCCGATATAAGATTTCCTTGCGCCAGGATCTATTAGCGCGGGGAATATCTTCCCCATTATTTCAATGCTGAGGAAGAAGCGATTCTCTTCCTCGTGGATTTGAGCCGTTGGGTATGTGCTCGTGACATCCCGGGCTATTGGGCATTTTCTATTGGGGTTGTTCTCCCGTGATTGTGGAGCCTTGTCGTGCGGGGTATCGAAGCTGGCTCCTGGTGCTTGTTCCCCTAGGCGTTTCCCGGTCTATCGGCGGGACCGCAGCGCGGGCAATTGCGCGTTGACGTCTTTTTCACCGCAATTGTAGCAGTGTAGCTGCTTTCTTTCTGGGCATCTGTCAGCCCAGTGCCCTGGATGTTTACATGTCCAGCAGGGTCTTTCGTCATCGCGTCTATTGCTCATGCTGCTGTTCATGTGTTGCTCGTACGATGAGCGCGAGATCCGCTCAGGCGAGCGCCTTTCCCAGTAATTACGTTTTAAATTGTTTCCAGAAGGTTGCCTGTCTGGCGAGCGATTATCTGTGTGTCGAGCGGGTCGATCTCGGTACTCCTCGCGGCACGATCTCTCGTAGCGATAACCGGGAGATTGTGATCTGTTGTTACGTCGTGAGGGACTACGGTAGGGTCGGTTGGTCTCGTAACTGTTGTAATATGGTGAAGGGGATCGGTATCTGGGTAATGAGGGGGAGGTGGATCTTCTGTAGGGTGATGGGGATCGGTATCGATTAGACGATAACCGTGGTCCTGGTGAGGGTGTCCGTTGTCGGCTCACGTTTTTTCTTTCGTGTTCGGATAATGACGTTCTCGCTCTTCGTGGCGAGGGGCTGTAGCTACGTGGTTTTCTCGTATCGTGAGGGTTCTCCTCGTCAGTTCTAGTTAATATTGGCGCTGACGGTTCGGTTAGCGTCACATGCTTCTGCGCCTTTTTCGTTTTGTCGCTGTCTAGAGCAGCTAACCTCGAGCGCCTGTTGTTTCTTTCGCTTGGCGAGCATGCTGCTGTGCTTACCAGGCAGTCTTCTACTGCCGGTGGCTCCTTATAACGGCGAGCTAGCTCTCTTTTCAGCTCTAGCCTCTGACCTAGCAGCAGCAGCTCGTCAATCGATTTAAACTCGTTTCTATTGATTTTATCTAGGTAATCCGGATTTAAATTCTGGTATACTCGATCGAGTTGCAACTCGAGAGGGAGGGTGGATGACAGTTTGCTAAGTAGTACTCGCATGCACCTTAGGTACGAACCGATCGGTTCTTTCGAACCTTGAGTTCTGTCTCGTAATTCCTCCTCTAACCTCGAGGAATAGTCTGTGGGCCGAAATTGGCACCGTAGAGCTGCCTTGAAGTCAGCGAGAGTCTTCCATGTCTTGCTAATAGGTCGTGCCCATATACGTGCTGTACCACTTAGAATGCCAGGGATTAGCTTAAGGATCTCTGGAGCCGGGATGTTGAGGCTGTCCATTGTTTCCTCCAGCCTGTCAATAAATTCTTCTACATCCTATTTTGGCTCCCCCGCAAATTGTACCCGCCATTGGCGTAGTAACTGGTCAGTCCGGGTTTCTTGCAAATACGTATTTTCCGTGTGCCGGACGGCGGTACTGTGCATCGTGTGTTGCTGTTCAGGTGTCGGTATATTTGGCGGTAGGGTATTCAGTTGGGGATACTGCCACATATTGCCATAAGGTGGCATCGGCCAGCTGTATGCCGCTGTCGGCATGAATTCTGCCTTTTCTTCTGTGTGGGCACTGTTGGCTGGTATCTGCGTCATTAGCCCCTGTGATTGTCCTGGCCATTGCAACCTCGCTGAGGTTGTTGGTTGTTGGTTTGGTATAACTATTCCTGCGTTATGAGCTGTGGCTGGCAATTCTTTTTTATTTTCTTCTAGAGCTGTCGAGCTCAGCATCTCTGAGATCTCGCTCAGCTCGGACTGGCCTTCCGAGGTTCTCAGCTCATCCATTTCTGAGTGCCAGATGGCCGCTTCGGGGCCAAGTAAGCGCCGCAGCTCAAAACGAATCATTCTGTCTTTTAATTTTTCGGGATCGTCATCGGTTCGTACATTGTTTTTCTCGGCCTCACGGGCTAGCTGATTGATAGGCATTTCGCCGAAAAGACTATTGAGTCTCCCATTTCTTCCGATAACCGAGAGTTGGAGGATTTTACCTCATTATTATTGTTGACGTCCATGACTATAATTGTGTGTTCGTTCGAATCGGTTAGCTTAGCACTTTATACTCGTTCTTGATGTAAAAAGAAATAACTGCCGTTGCTATTTATTGTTATTTTTAAATTTTATTACGTTGTGTTTATTTATTACCTATTTTACTATTTATTAAAAATGTTTTTATTACCGTCGAGAAACGGAGGTATTATAGTAATTCTATGTTGTACATATAGTATGAAAATATAATATAACGATAATATTTCGTATTTTAAATTGTTTTCTTTTTGAATGACCCAAAAAAAAAATTGGAATATTTAAAATAAAATTTTAGATAGTTTATAAGTAATAACGATTTATGCTTCTGTTTTATTTTTCAAAACAAAAAAAAAATCTAATCCAAGTAATTTTTTAATAAATAAATCCAATCTAATTTTTTTTTTTTTTTTTTTTTTTTTTTTTTTTTTTTTTTTATTATTAATTGTTATTGTGATTTGTTTATTTGTTTGTTAGTTTATTCCCATGTTTACCTTAATAATAATGAAGATATCAGTAAGAGAGACTTATTTCTATATAAAATTACTATAATTTCCTTTCTGAATATAGAAAGTATAATAGTAATATCCGTTTAGGTATTATGGATGCTGGCTGGTCCTTAAGTTGGTGCTGTAAAATTTTCCATGAGGGCTTGAAGAGTTCAATTACACAAGAAAAGAAAAGAAAATGATTTATATATTCTAAGGCTTTACTATTAATAGTCCTTGCACTAATTTGTTAATTCTCGAGGAATTATTATAGTTGTCAGTTTATATCTGTTCTTGTTTTATGTCTCTTGTTATTAATGCTATTATGTTAATTATTATTTATTTACATTGTTATTTTTATTCATTCACACAAATGATTAGAATTGATATTTATTCGCACGTTTAGTTATTATTATTTAATTTATGCTTATCACAGGTTATTATATACATTCACTTTTATTTGAGTTCAAAAGTGAGGTTATGCCGACTAATATTATCAAGTATTAATTATTTATGTAAATATAGTTTCTTCGGATTTATCGTTGTTTAATGCACTTGTTTCTAATCAAATGCTCGGTTCTTCAGTTTTTCCAATTAAATCAGGTATGTCGAGTCGGTCTGATATCCTTCTATGATATCAGAATGTATATGATGTAATCTTAATTTCGACAGGGTCTATGTATAAAATAGGGGTGTTTTCACACATAAATTCATATGTAAGCGTGTGCGAGGTAGATTAAATAATTCTCGATGATTAATAGTGGTCAGTAGCACCGGCTATACCACTCTTCTGCACAGCTGTCACTTTCAGTGTGCTGTTGTATGGGAGATACTACTGGTGAAATGATACAAAAAAAATTTTCCACATCTAAATCCAGCTGATCCTTTGCAGTGCTCGAAACTCTTGTGTGTTGAGCTATGTGGTAATTGCAATTGAAGGTTGGAAGCTATTTTTATTAAAAAGGGCGATGCTAACTGTAGAATGGCAAAGTGCCATATAAGGGAGCCTAGAGTAACGACAATACCACAGAGAAAAAAAAGAATAATCAGAAGGAAAAAGAAAATTGTAAAAATACAAGGGACATGAATATCGGCAGGGGCAACGTTACACATATAAATATAATTTGCATATATAATTTCAGACTTATATAATTTCAAAAATATAAAAATATAAGTAATCATAAATAAATGTTATGTAATAAAAGAATATATGATAACATATGAATAGTATTTTATATAATAAAAGCGGTAGTATTTCTGGGCATACTTCCTGTTGTCACAGGTGCTTATTGAATTGACTACTTAAGGTGAATAAAGAAAAATGCGAATGCACACCAAATCAAGTATGCTCAGAAATAAGACACTTAAACGCATTTATATCCTTCAGCATATAACGTGAAACGACAGAAAGCGTGGTGTGATGAGTGAATATGACATATAGTCTTATTTACTCACTAAGCACATGTATCTTAATTAAACCTGAAAAGCGTATATTATACTCATCCACCACAATATGCTTTTATATATAAATACGTTCACGAATGTCTGCTATTATATCAATTTTCACTATATATTACATTGAAGCATTCAACGAGGTCAAGTAAACACAACAAGCCGTCAGAGTATTAATACTAAACAGTTAAACTATTCGTGAAAATTTATCACTTAATCACTTAAGCACTTGACAACAAGCGCTTCTCAATCTCTTTTCCTTTCTTGACTTCAGTCAAGGAGTTTTGTGCTTGTTCTGTTTACTTCTCTTCTACAAGGTGCTTTCTATTATTAATTTATTTATTTACTCAAAGCGAGTAAATAATTTTTACTTCAGCTTAAAAGAGAGCACCTTGAAGAAATACAAGAACTTGTATATTATATATCAATAAGTAAAATATTTTAAATTATTAAAACGATGCCCTGCACTAACTAATTGTCGATACGTTAATACATTTATTTAAAAAGGAAACGAAAGGGAGGAAACGAGAATCATTTATGCTTATGCGTGAAGCTTCTCTCCGTTGCTATAGCAGCCGATTGCTGCTGCTGAGCCAAAATGGCCGCTCAGCCACGCTTGTCGCGTATTCAACACGCACGTGCCGCGGGCCCCACGCTGTTGGTCGCCATTTATAACCGCATTTTTGCGGCTATGCTTACCTGCATAAACTGCGTGTCGGCTGGCCTGGTTTTCCTAAGGGAGAACGGGAAATGATACAGGAGAATGGGCGAAATGAACAATAAACGCTATTAGAATTCAACTCAAGCACATGGCTCCTTTATTTAATATACGCGCGTTCGCTCTCTCTCACTCTCACACATTCTTCACACACACACGGTACACTTGAGTCCCGGCCATTCACACATGCATTCACGGCGTACTCGTAACTATATTTAATCGCGGATTCACGGCACGGATTTATAATTTATACTTAAGCACGGAGTTATATTTATAATACAAAGCGCGGTATAACACGGGAACTAACAATTATAATACACGAGCGATAGGGGACGAAGGGAAAGGGGTTGCACGATACACGCGCATACTACACACGAACACGCCGTCGGCTGGCGTGGCTAATCTATCTACCGCGAGCTGTCGAGACGCACATAATTTCCACTTGCCTGTAGGGAACGTAGACCGCTGAGCACCCTGCCGCTGCTCGTCCTAGTGGATGGTAGAGACGCTGCCGGCGTCTCTTCCTCTCTCTCTCTCTCTCGGGCGTAACCTCGAGAGACGAAGGCCGCTGATTGCGGCGACGGCTGGATGGCGGCCGACGGGCACGGAAGCCGTCGGCAGAGATCGGACGCACGGGCGGCTCGCACGACTCCTGTCGGGCGGTCCTTGGCTGCGGGCTCCGGAGAATCCCGTCGTTGGTGATGGAGGTGCGGCTGGAAGCGCTCGCCCTCTCTCTCTCTCTTTCTCTCGCAGCAAGCGGCGATAGTAGCTTCGGTCGGCGGTGCCGACGCTTAGAGCTGGTGAGCTCGGAGCTCTCCTCTGTCGCTGTTTTGCACTTTAATCACCGTGCACATACACTAGGTGTAGGCCTCGACACTGGTGACGGATGTCGTAATTATCCTCGACAAAAGTCTCGAAGAGTATATATCAATTTACACAGTACTCGAACTAACGAACTATATCGGGCGAAGGCTCGACAGAGAAGAAGCGCTCCTTCCTCTCTCCGAGTGAGCGTCGCGTCGCGCGGCGATACGCACGCGCCCTATGGGCTCTTGTGCGCATTATTCGCGTAAACGCGCGCGCGGTTTTTAAACACATACGAGACCGCCAAACGGGCGGTTACAATATATATATATATATATATATATATATATATATATATATATAATGTAACTGCCTGAACGGCGGTTGTAGGATAGAGCGCTCGGGTAAAACCGCGCATGTTCGGGCGAGCTCGCGAAATTGTATGCGCGAGCCGCGAGGGTGCTTGGAGCGCAACTGTTGGTACGCGGCTCGAAAAGAAGAGAACTTTCGTCTACGACGTTCGTTTAGTCTGACGCACTTTCGCCCGTTGCATCTCCTTATATTTTTTGTACTTTCTCTTCCGTCGACCGAAGTTGAGTAAAGGTTCGAGGTTGCCATATTAGCGTCCTTCGTGTTGAAATGAGATCTGTAACGATTCTGTGCGCGTAAGCCGGAGGTGAGGAAAAGTCACGCACGGTAATAGCCTTGCCGCAGCCCCGAACTGAGAGTGCGAACCGGCTAAGGAAGAACGAACTCTGCCGTTTGTGTACCGTTACGTGCCAGCGACGCCATCATCGGTTGCTAGCCGCGACCGAGCGCAACCGCACAAGCGGATGAGGAGAAACGAGAGATAGCAGCGCGGCCCGCCACGTCGTTACGCATCCGCGTAAGTGAGAGAGAGAGAGAGAGAGAGCGCCCAACCGCCCTGATACGAGGCGACAGCAGCGAGCACCAGCGAGCTTCAAGTCCAATGACAGCATCGTCGTCAGCGGCAAGTAGACTTTTATATCTTTTGTAGTTTATATATATATATATATATATATATATATATATATATATATATATATATATATATATATGGCTCGCCGCCACGCCCGTGCCTCGCGATCCCCGTGTGTCGCGTAGCGGTGATGTACGAGTAGAGTATATCTCGAGTATTTAGAATAATGTTATATTCTAATATCTTTATGGATTATCTTAGTGTAATCTATCGCGTACTCATATTATCTTTATTGTATCGTCGCGAATCCCGCAATTAGCGAGTAGCGTAGGAACTACTATAACGTTGTAAGAAAGTTCTATATAATAAAATGTATTGTAATTGTTAATAACTCATACATACTACCGCGTGTCTTATTCCTTTTTCCCTGTCCCCTTCTAGCTAAGCAAATGAGAAGCGGCGTGGAAGTGCCCACGCACACATCGACACACGGCAGGTAATAACTTCGAGTTCTGGGGTTTCAATATATATAGCTGATAGACTCCGACCAGCACGCATCATAAAATCAGCCATCATGCAGATAGTGTCCTTCATGCAGCTGCCAGATGGCCAGATCTGCTCCAATAACGGACAAGTAGACCTCCTTTTAAAAATAGACGAACAGAAGATTTCAGCGCGCTTCAGAGTGTCGACATCCCTGACGTACGATATCATTATTGAGATGCATATCTTAATCCAGTTACAGATGAGGATTGACTTCACCAAGACGACCTGTCAGACGCCTAGAAGTATAGTGCGACATTTTGTAACGCGCACAAACACTGAAATCCAAGCGATCACTGCCCTGGTAGCAGTAAATGGAATTGCGACATTGGAGCAGGGACAGAGGCGACAGCTGAACCAGCTGCTGGACCAGCTAATAACAAAGCAAACAGGGGTCCTAAAGCTTGCACAGATGCCCCCTAATCACATAGACGTGATAGGACATCGACCAATAAAACAGCGCCTCCGCCGTATACCGGATAAGCTACTAAGACAGGCCCATGCAGAAGTTGACAGACTTCTCGCCGAAGGAATCATCTAACCATCGGAGAGTTCGTGGAGCAGTTATCCGGTGATCGTGCCGAAGAAGGACGGCAAGATCCGCTTCTGCATTGACTACAGCGCAGTTAACCAGGTGACGAAGAAGGGTGCATATCCTCTTCCTCACATGGACGTCCTATTGAATAATCTGCGTGACGCTCGTTATCTTTCCAATTAGACTTGAGCCAGGCTTATCACCA
Organism: Sycobia sp. Sy_11; assembly: GCA_018907035.1. Classification (NCBI taxonomy): domain Eukaryota; kingdom Metazoa; phylum Arthropoda; class Insecta; order Hymenoptera; family Epichrysomallidae; genus Sycobia; species Sycobia sp. Sy_11. The sequence goes on along the minus strand of JACCIC010000344.1, from coordinate 212,631 downwards.
GATTCCTCTAGATGACAATAGTAAGGAAATAAGTACCTTTGCAGTCCCACAGAAAGGGCTGTTTCAATACACCCGAATCCCATACGGGCTGACCAACGCCCCGGCCAGTTTCACGGCATGGACGTCGTGTTCGGACCGCAACGGCAACCGAGCGTCTTTGTCTACATGGATGATATTATTATCGCCACTGATACGTTCGAGCAACACACCCAGCAACTAAAAGCGGTATTAGCCCGCCTGAACCAGGTTGGGCTCCAAATTAACAAAGATAAGTCTGAGTTCTGCTGCCCGGAAGTACGTTATCTGGGTTATATCGTAGACAAAGACGAATTGCGTACGGACCACTACAAGCTAAAGCCCGTCGCGGAATATCCGGCACCGACAAACATCAAGCAGCTGAGAACTTTTCTCGGCATGGTAGGGTGGTATGCCCGCTTAATAAAGTTATTAGCGGACGTAAAAACACCACTCAGTAAGCTTTTACGAAAAACGTGAGATGGCACTGGGATAAACCCCAGGAAGCCGCATTTTGTCAACTGCGTATATTGCTAACGCAAGCACCCGTGTTAGCGCGCCCCATACAGAACAAGCCCTACATACTTCAAACCGATGCTAGTAACTACGCCCTCGGTGCCGTGCTTAGTCAAGACATGGATAACGAAGAGCACCCTATCGCTTACGCGAGCAGGACCTTGACTAAGGCGGAGATAAACTACACCGTTACCGAGAAAGAATGTTTCGCGCTACTCTGGGTGGTAGAAAAGTGTAAAGGCTCCTGTTGGGAGAAGAATTCACGGTGATCACAGATCACAGTAGTCTGAAATGGCTACACACACTGAAAAATCCCACGGGGAGACTAGCGATATGGGCCACAGCGCTGCAAGCCTATAACATGACGATCGTCGACCCAAAAGGCGCACTACACAAAGTGCCAGACGCGCTCTCACGTCCACCTACCACTGACAAATCACCAACAGCTACCATCACCGCTATGGAGCGAGACTGTTAGTATGACAAGAAAATGAAGGTAATACAGGAATGCCCAGAGAAACATCCAAACTGGTGCATTAGAAAAGACATCCTTTTCAAACACCGCCCGAAAGTCTACTCGGACATCCTATGTCCCGAAGAAGACAACTGGAAGATCGTTATCACTTCCAAGGACCGGGAACGCATCATGTTCGAGTGTCATAACACACCGACATCCGGACATTTCTGTGTTGAAAAGACGTTATGAAAGGTCTCCCGAGATTATTACTGGCCAGGTATGAGACGGAACGTCTACAGTCACGTGAAACACTGCCCAGAGTGTCAGACATACAAAGTTTCCCAGGGGGCACCAGCAGGCCTAATCACATCGAAATATTGAGGGGCAATGGACAAGCGTGGCTAACGACATAATGGGCCCATTTCCTGCCAGTAAAGATCAAAATCGATCCCTAGTAATTTTCGAGGACCTTTTTACTAAATACGTGGAGTTTCGGCCACTCCGGAAGACAACAGGTCAAGCGATATTGAAAGCGCTAGAAGAACTCGTTATTTTTAAATGGGGCTGCCCCAAGATCTTAATTTCAGACAATGGCACTGAGTTCGCCAATAAATTAGTAAAACAACGGCTCGACGAACTGGGAATAGTACATCAGCTCATAGCGCCATACCATGCGCAAGCAAATCCGGTAGAGCGGGTAAACTGCACTTTTAGGGGTATGATTTCCATCTTCGTAAAAGAAGATCACAAAGACTGGGCCATATACTTACCGGAGTTAGCATTCGCCATGAACACATAGGTACACGCAAGCACATAAGCTTCGCCAGCCTTCCTGAACTTCGGCAGAAATCCAAGAGAAATGCCCACTTATAAAAATATCCGCTCAGACAATCGACCGCGTCAGCCACTAACAACAGCTGACTGGCTATTTCGAGTAAAAAGATTGCCTGTCATCCATGAAATAGTCAGAAAAAACCTTTGTGCAGCCAGCAACAAACAGGCGTACTATTATAATAAACATAGACGCGAAGTATCATTTGAGGAAAATGAGATGGTTTGCAGACGAAAACACGTCTGATCTTCGGGGCGAGATAAATTTGCAGCCAAACTGGCGCCTAAATTTGTCGCACTATGCGGAATCGTGAGGAAAATATCCCCTGTCATCTTCGAGCTAGAAGACCTGGACGATAGGAAGAAAACCAGAGTACACTTTTCGGACATAAAGAAATATTATCCCCCTGATAAACCTTCTCTTTTCCCAACAGATACCGCCAGCAAAGAAGATGCTCCGAAACATCGGATGAGGCAGAGAGCTCCGCCGGTCCACTCCGCCGAGCCACCGCGACGACCAGGGGACGCACTTACCCCCAATCTAACGGGTTTAACACCCGACAACGCGGTAATACCCCTAGCCCCGCAAGCGACCCATCAAGGGACGCAGGAGCGTCAATACAACCTCGACCACCAAGGTCAAATCCTAGACCTGAGCCAAGTCGCCCTAGCCCAGGACGGCATAAATGAACCAGGGAACCTGATAGAGTTCAGGCCGAACTCGACCCAGGAGATAGACATCGGGGAAGAAAAATCGCCAAGAGCGATTGACGAAAGCTCATTCGCGCTTTGGCTGCTAGACACCAGCATCCCATTACCCGATGAATCAATAAAATCCCGCCAGCCATCCCCTACCCCCACCAACAAAGGAGATATAGAAGAAAACCAACCCTAAGAGGGCGCAGGTCCGGAAAGACGTAAAACTACCACATCAGCATCTGAAGAAGTGATATAGGCGTTAGCTCAAGACGAGCGCAAAGGAGAAAGCGAAAAGGATAGTCTGCAAAACAGAAAAGTACGATACCACCGCGTAGACAGGAGCTCATACCTCTACATAGACATGAGCCAATGAAAGCACAGGAAAGTGAGAACCTTGAACAGGTAAAAGATGCAGCAACATCAACACTAGAAGGGGATAATAAAGAGCAAACTGAAGGCCTTAGTCCGCAAAGACAGAAAACTAGAAAACAGAAGGAAACGGACTGGATTTATAATCCTTTTTCCGGAAGGTACGAGGACTTGGGCGATACAATCGCAGTAGGGTATAAGTCCGACAGCGATGCGTCGCACAGGACAGGACCACTGGCACCGTCTCGCAGGTATAGTAGTCCACAGCACTCCAGAGGACGCCATACCGTACAGATCGGGGCGTCAAATACGATTTATCAGCACCTTACCATATCGGCCAGGTCCAAAGTGGCATAGGAAAAAACAATGTAGGCGACCATTTTCATTCGTTTACCCCCAGCCGATCAAACATATAAATGGCGCGTATGATTTCCCCTTGCTAAATGACATTTCTGATTTTCTATAGTAATTGGACAAAGAGTTTACAAACGGCCCCAGAATTTAATCTATAAATGTCGCGTAGGATTTTCATCTGCTTCTGTACTACAAATGGCCTACAAATGACCCCTGAAAGGAAACTATAAATGGCGCGTATGACTTTCTTTTGGCTAATGATATTTATGATTCTTCTGTAGTGCAAAACGAAACTACAAATGGCCCAGAAAGAAATTTAGAAATGGCGCTGATGATTTACTTTTTTTACAATTAAAAGCCCCAAAACGAGAGTGTGAATAGCGTTCATGATTCTTTTTGTATGTAGACAAAGATTTCCCTTTGGTATTAGGAGTGTGAATAAGTCTTTCCCGTTTTTTGTAAGAGGTGGCGCCACCAATACTGTGCGAGTATTCAATGGTTACATATGTCATAATCAAAGCTTATTCATATGTCAACAATTCCATACTAACACATTAGTTAAAATTTTTTCGCATCATAAATTTTTGATATCGTGAAAATGTCGAAATTTGAGCCGAGTCGATGTCATTTGCGAGAAGTTTCAGTTTATTGGTTCAATTTGAAGAAATCTACTGCCGAGACGCATCGATTGCTTCAGGAGGCTTATGGAGAAGGTTGTGTCGATGATTCAAGTGTTCGCGGACGGTTTCGACGCTTCAAAAGCGGTGATTTCGACGTGGAAGACAAGGAGCGTTCCGGGCGGCCGCAAATCTTTGAAGATCGAGAATTGGCGACTTTGCTTGATGAAGATTCTTGTCAAACGCAAGAAGAACTTGCTGACGCATTGGGAGTTGACCGAACAACCATTTCCAAGCGTTTGAAAGCCATGGGAATGATCCAAAAGCAAGGAAATTGGGTGCCGTACGAACTGAAGCTGAGAGACATCGAACGGCGTTTTTTCACTTGCGAACAGCTGCTTCAGCGACATAAAAGAAAGGGTTTTCTGCATCGTATCGTGACTGGCGATGAAAAGTGGATAGGTTACGATAATCCGAAGCGAAGAAAATCATGGGGACTACCCGGCCATGCATCATCATCGACGGCCAAGCCAAATATTCATGGCGCCAAGCTCATGCTCTGTATATGGTGGGACCAGCTAGGTGTGGTTTACTATGAGCTTCTGAAACCGAATGAAAGGATCACAGGCGAGGTCTATCGACGACAATTGATGCGTTTGAGCCGCGCACTGCGAGAAAAACGGCCACAATACTCCGACAGGTACGACAAAGTTATTTTGCAACATGACAATGCTCGCCCACATGTTGCACCGCCGGTGAAAACATACTGAGGAAGATACGGTGAAAACATACTGTTGCGGGCTGCCCTACCGTAGTGGTACACTACTTATTGCAGCTGACTCTCTACGTTGGTTCGAGGAAAAGGGTGGCAGGAAAATATGTATGATTTATCTGTATTCTTTAATAAATGAACTAAAAACAACACCTGTGTATCCTTATAATTGAAATCACTTATTTATTTATATTTTCTTACAAATGTCACAATCACGACACAAAATTATTACGTCCACTTTGGTGCGGTAAGTTTCGGTTGAAATTTAAATACAATTATTATTCGCTTAGTCGTTAACTTTAGATTAACGGCGTACAAGTCGCGGCTTCGTGGCTGAACTGTGTTGCAGCAATTGGAAACCGAGAGACGATAACCGTATTAATCTCGAATCGAAATTATAAATTTAGTTTTTCCCGCGATCGCTCCTAATTATAGGGCGAGAGTTCCGACTCCGTGGCTGAACTATGTTGCAACGATTTCGAGTCGCGAGAAGGCGAACTAACGAAAACTCTTTTAATCAATCGGAAAATATACTTGTATATGCGCGAAGACTTGTCGCGATCTATTTATGCGGAGGTTGTAATTGAACTCGTATATAAGCGCGACGCGTACTCGAAGTTGACTTGGAAATGAAAATTAACGTTAAGTCCGATTATTCTCTCGATAGATACGTGTTTAAAGTCTCGTGGCTGCCTTGGAACTGTCTGGTGCGTGCTCGTGCTGGTTTATAAAAGGGTGAGAAAGAAGTTCCCTCGTGCCGCCGCTGCGGCCACGTACAAAATTATGATTGGCTAAAAACTCGGCGTAAACTCTGTTGCTAAGTGCTAAGAGCAGTTCGTCGTTTGCAAAAGTTGCCTTACGCGACAGCCTAGTCAGCGTCTGGCTGTGCTACCTGAGATCTTCTTATCGTCGTGTATATATAGTTATACTTCGCAATGTAAATTGGACTTATAATTTTATGAAGTCATTCGTGAACATAAAAGTTATATATTCAATTTGATTTTACGGCTTATAATTAATTATTACAAATAAAGTTCATTAGGCATAATCGTTGCGAAAGCTATGATTTATCTATATGCGAAGTTACGCTTAATTCTAACGATTTTTCGAGGCGTCTTTGGACGTAAAAGTTAGCGATGATACGATATTTATTTATTTACTTGTACGAACGTTGACGGAGGAAGTTTTACTGCGTACGTCTCTTACTACAAATACATTTATCTATGAATAAATCCTCCTTTCTCGTAGGTTATTTGTGTCTAGGCGTATTGAGGAGCTTCGCCTCTTACAATTTATTTAATGCGCACTTCTGTATCGTTTTTACAAATGTTCATTCGTGTTTATATAAATTATAGAAAATTATTAATAGGGATTCATACATCTAGAAGGTATGTCAAGGATATTTTATTCGTCTATAGGTAAGCTGTCGCCTTGTGGTAGTAGGTCGGTTACCGTGTGTAGAGTGTCTGTGAGGTATTGTGTCTGTCGGTGGGTGTATTATCCTATGTCGATCGTCGGATCGGTAAGTAGTTTGTCTGTAGGTGCATTATCATGAGTCGTTGGATCGGTAAGAGTTTGACTGTAGGTGCATTATCATGAATCGTTGGATCGGTAAGTGTTTGTCTGTAGGTGCATTATCATGAGTCGTTGGATCGGTAAGTGTTTGTTTGTAGGTGCATTACCATGCGTCGTCGGATCGGTAAGTATTCTGTCTGTAGGTGTATTACCATAATATATAATATAATGCAATAATAATTTATAATTCTAACTTGTACGTTCTCTTGTCGATAATACGTAACGTACATTTGTATTTATATTTATATTAGCGTATATTAGTATACTTCCTATAATTCTAACTTGTACATGCGCGAATATATATTGGTTACAAACATCGTGGTATATATATTGAATATACATTACACACGTACAGGATATATATTGTATTACAAACGGGTTTTAGATACATTGATTACGAGTGTTATAATAAAGATATCGGAGAGGACCGGATGTTACATCCCCACCCTTAATTGGAAGCACGGGGCAATGCGCCTGCTTCTTCTCGCTGACGTTCCGCTGCTCGTAGTTGTAGTTCTTCTCGTAAGTCGTGAAGTGATCGGCGGGCTTTGTTGGCATTGTCCTTGAAGACCATGCAGATCTGTTCGGTCGGGGCCTGCAAATGGGCGTTATGCTGAGTGGCTTCGGTTGTTCATCGTGATTCGTCTGTGCTTCGACGTCTGCAGGTGTAGGCGTTGGCTTGCTCGCGTATAGCAGCAGGTTTGTGACGGAGCTCAAGATTGCTCCCACCAGCTTCATGCTGAGTCCGTATATGCCGTACAATGCATAGCCGTGAATGGCCATGTTTACGACCGATGCTAAAATTTGGAAAATTATAAATATCATTAGGATACCTGCTGACACGTTGCCAAATTGTAGGAAGTCTTTCCATAGTTTATTCAATTTTGTTTCCGTCATTTCTTCCAGGTCTCTCATATTTATCAAATTTTTGTAGTTCGACTGGCTCTGATACGCGTCTCCTCCCTGTATTTTCCGTGCGATGTCCTCCAGAATGGCCGGTTTGTTCGACGTGAAAATTATGTGTTCCCGGAATTCTTCAAGCTCTTCCTTTGTGTATATTCCGCCATTCGAGGTATCGTCGATATCTTCGTACCTCCATGTTGATCTGGTCATGGGATGCAGTGTTTGAGGTGGGAGTGCCCTTGCTGCTCGTGGCATAAATTGGCGCCATCTGCCATTTACTTCGAACATCGTCGGCAAGACGTCGCTGCAATCCTTCCTTCGTCCGTACGTTGATATCACGTGCGTGTTTGGTTTTATGAAGACTGATGCGGTGGTTGTACAGGTTTTGATTCGGCAAAGCTTCGCTACGTTTTTCATGAATGCGCTTGTAAAATTGGATCCCTGAACCGTTAGAACGACCTTTGGAGAGCCGTGGACGTATACACAACGTTTTAGAAACATTTCGGCTATGTCCGAAGAATTGACCGATTTTAACGGGACCAAAATGGAGAATTTTGTCAAAAGGTCCTGCATCGTCAGGATATATATATTATCATTCCGCGTCTTCTCCAGAGGTCCGACTATGTCCATAGATAATTCATCAAAACTCGACCCCGGAGTATCTGTTAGTACCATAGGTTGTCTGACCTTGCGCCTCACCAGCTTATTCACATGACACGTTTTGCATTACTGATTACCTCCTGAATTTGTTCTTTTATTTTTGGCCAGTAATAGTTTTGCCGGATACGGTTATAGGTTTTAGTGACGCCTTTGTGACCATTGATGGGGGACTCGTGGGTATCGACTATTATAGCTGGGCGTGACCGTTCGTTTGGAATTGCAATTAGGTTTTTACAAATAATTATTTTAGTCGTACTATCATCAAAATATCTTTTCAAGAGTTTCACTACTGTTTCCCAAGCTATATCGTCCATGTCCACGGTCTTCGATATTCTAAATGACCTCAAGTTCAGGGTCTCGCAAACATTCCTTAGTGATTCTATACATTCGGTTAATATTTCAATATCTGTGCGTATGTGCATGTTTTCTTTTACGATCATGGCCATGAATGCCTTATTTTTAGTTTTCTCATTTTGGGTCAGTTTAACCCGGCCTAGCATGACGTCCGTAATAGGAACCAACAGATTCTCTAGGAGGAGCGCATATGCACCTGAGCAAACCGGTTCGTTCCTTTTCGTGACAAAGTATGCGACATTGTCATTATTCATTAGGATTAAATCGCGTGACTCTATGATGTTGGGCGCGACGCGGTTTCTTTCTTGGTTTACCGATCTATTGATTTCATACTCTACCCCGGGAGGATCAAAAACATCCGTTGACGGTTCGAACGAATACGAGATGTTTAGGTCGGTGGTGGCGCTTTGGTTGTGGGAATGGATTTGCGTGGATGGATCGTCAATGCTTCGGATAGGGGAATCTCTCAGAGGAGGGGATGAGCATGCCATTTGTTGGTAGTCGAAGAGAGGAAAGGAAGCATTAGATAGTCCGAGGACTGCAGGAGGCGGAGAAGGTGTCCGTCGCTCGTTTTCTTGCTCTGTGTTCGGTGGTGCATCTTTATCAGCTGCCTGGCAATAGCTTGCAATGGGATCGTTGGATTTTTCGGACTGTCCAAAATTCGTGGAGTCTTGCGGCGACTGGTTCTATAGGTTGAGGGCGTGAAAATTTCTGATGAAGAAGTGGAGGCTGTATTTTCTCGGCTTCTCTTCTTGGTTGTATTTACGCGAAATCCTTTTGTTTCATTGGTTTCTTTTGGTTCGGGGGGTTCCGGGAGAATGCGTCGGCAACATAATTTGTCTTACCCGGTGCATAGTTTACGTCGAAGCTGTATACATCTGTGAGTTTGAAGTACCATCTCTTTAGCCTAGACGTGGAGTCCTTCATTTTATGTAACCACATCAGTGGTTTATGGTCCGTCACGAATGTAAATTTCCTACCATAGATGCAATATTTGAATTGCTCAGCGCAATACAGCATTGCCAGAAGTTCTTTCTCTATCGTGCTATAGTTGACTTCTGCTTGACACAGAAGTCGGCTAGCATAGGCGACTGGGTGATCGTCGGAGTTCACCTTCTGAGAATGAAGTCCGCCTACCGCGTAATTGGAAGCGTCGGTGGTAACGTAAAATTCTCGCTCGAAATCTGGATGTTTCAGGACCGGTTCTTTGGTTAAACATGATTTTAGTTTGTTGAAGGCTTCGTCTTGTTTTTCCGTCCATAAGAACGGGGTGTTGTCCTTGAGCAGGCTCGTCAATGGTTTGGAAATCCTTGCACAGTCGGGTATGAATTTCCTATAATAATTACAAAGTCCCAGAAATTGCCGGATATTCTTGGGGTTCTTGGGGATGGGGAAGTCTTTGACTGCCGACAGCTTCTTGGGGTCAGGCTGTGTGCCAAACGGAGAAATGACATGCCCTAGGAAATTTATCTTTTTCTTGTAGAAATGGCATTTTGGCGGGTTTAATTTTAGATTAGTGTCCTTTAGCCTTTTAGCTAATTCTAAATATTTCTCGTCGTGTTCTTCTGGGGTTTTTGCTGCAATGATTAGATCGTCGATGTAAGCAAAGGTGCCATTCTTTTGCTTGACGACTTTATTTATTAGCATTTGGAACGTAGATGGAGCAGTCCTCAGCCCAAACGGCATTCGCACAAAGTGTAAATGTCCAAACGGCGTGCTGAAAGCCGTCTTCTCTTTGTCTCCCTTGTCGAGCGGGATTTGATAGAATCCAGAGGCTAGATCCATCACTGAGTAGAATTTGGCGTCGCCGAGTTGTTCTAAGAGATGCGTGATATTAGGTATGGGAAAAGGGAATGGCTTCGTTTTCTCGTTCAGTTTTCTGAAATCGACAACGACTCGCCATTGCTTCTGTCCTTCCTTGGTCTCATGCTTCGGTACCACCCAGAGAGTGCTGTTATAAGGGGAATCACTTGGTTCTATTATGCCGTCTTGCAGCAGTTTGTTCATGGTCTCCCTAACGACCTCTTGCAATTTTTGGGGGATGGGGTATTGGTGTACATTGACCGGAATGTCGTCGTACGTTTCTATTTTATTCAGCAAATCCGTTCCTTGAAGAGGCTCAGGTTCCACATGGTATATGCCTGTCGTTTGCCTGATCAATTTCTCTAGTCTTCCATGTAAGTTCTCGTCTAAATCATCTGACTCTATCTCTCCCAATATTTTGTCGACGCGGCTCTCCGTAGTATACAATGTATGTACTTTTTTATTTTTGTGCTTTTCCCTTTTGTCTTTTTTATTCATCGCCTCGTCTTTTGTGACACGGGTTATCTCAGCTCTCTCATACTCTCCTAGGTTTTCCGACGCAGACTGCACGTAGGCTTCTATCACGTCGTGTTCCTTATCTTTGGCAGCGTCGACGCTGCCGTTCTTTACCGTTCTGTGAGAGGCGTCACGCTCTTTTGTATCCTCGTGTGTGATTTCTGCTTCTTGAGATGTATTGCTTAGTTCGCGGGAGCCATTTCTTTCCTTTGTGAAGTATATTTTCAATATTTCTATGTTTTCATTGTTTGCTACGAAATCGATGAATCTATCCTCCTTTTGTGACTGATCTTCAGTATCAATAGTGTGGCTCGATATACCTTCCTTTGGTGCGGTTAATAAATTTTTTGTTTCCTCTGTTCCTATCGAGGTGATTGTTTTGGTATCGTTCTACTCACTGAGCGCTAATTGCCTTTTAATATTATTTTTGTTGCTCGATGGGATCGACTCAGAGGCCGTTGCGCATGACGTTATTTCGTTCAGAGGCTTTGGGGCATGGTACTTTCCATCTACTTTCTCGAGTTCGGCGAGTGACTCAGAGGCCGTTGCGCATGACATTCCTTTGTTCAGAGGCTTTGGGGCGTGTTCATTTCGCTCGATTTCATTAGACATTATTTCATTATTGTTTAGGTTAGCGCTTTTAATTATTTTGTTTTTGATACCTTCGTCGACTTTTAACTCGTCTATTTTCACCGCAGGGTGTGCGTCGTTCCTTCGACTCTTCTGTGGAGATAGTATCCGTCCACAAAAAATGTTTTCTACCCGCTTAAACGGCACGCATACGTTTCCAAACGTGAGTGCTTGTTCCTCGTAGTTAATATTAGCCTCCACTTGGTTGAAGAAATCTGATCCTAGGAGGACCGGGTCTTTCAGAGGTAGATCGTCTTTTATGATTATCAATTCGACGTCTGTGCCGTACAAATCGATTTGGCACAGACCCAGAGCTTCCTCATCTGCTCCGGTTAATCCTATCAATATTGGCGGATTGTCGAACCCGTACGCCAATACGTCACCTTTTACTGCCGAGTGTTTAATCAAATTCGGTTCGGCTCCCGAATCCACCATAGCGTCGACCTGTGCGTCTTCGAAGTGTTCGGACGTCAAACACACGGTCGGGATTTTTCTCCCTTTGTCGCTTAAAACGAAGACTCGCCTTTTGTTGTCAGCGTATTCACAGGGCGCTTCGTTGCGTTGCTCGGCCCTGGCGCACCCGTTCCTTGGCCGATCCGTCCGATTCCCTGTTGGTCTCTCCCTTGGTGCTCTTGGTTTCGCTTTTCGTTACGCCACCTCCTCGCGAAACAATTTTCAAGGAGGTGTCCGTCCCTTTTGCAATAATTGAATCTGGGCACGTTGGGACCTCGTGTCGAGCCAGATCTGTGCGCCGAATAGTGGCTGTGTTGATTCGGTGGGGGCGCACGGCTTGGTGACGTAAGATTGTTTATTCTATTTTGCCCGTGCGTTACGTCACGGTCCCTCGTAAATCTATTTTCCTGGCGATCGTGCCTAGGATGATCTCTATAATTCCAGTTGTCATAATGCCGCCTAGGTTCCCTTCGATCGAACCTATCGCGATACCGGTCACGGTTGAGCGTTCCCTCGCGCTCAGGCCTATTTTCGTATGGAGTGCGACTACTCGGTGTTCCGTGCTTCAGACGGTCTCTTTCCATTTGTTTCTCCACCGCGATCGCCTCGTCGATTACGTCGCTGAGCGAGCTATCGTATGCGTGCCGCATACGTTCTCTAACGTCCGGGCCTACGCCGTCTATGAATCCTTCTAACACATCATTTTCTATTTCTTCAAATTCTTGCTCTGTTAATTCCTCGCCCTTGTTGAATCTTTTTTGATCCAGCATTGCGTCTCGTATATCTAAGATTTCTTTTGACGAAGGTCAACATCGTTTCATTGCGGTAAATTTTCGCCGCACCAAGTTGACCGCGGAGGTTGTTCAGTGTCTCGGTGGGCGCGAAAATTCGCTGGAGGCGGTCAGAGAGATCTCTGAGACTGTGAAACGGTATTCCTTCAACCGCCGAATATGCGTGATTCGAGAACTTATTCTTTAGTAGAGTTACTATGTGCGGCTCCAGGTGTGCGGGGACAGAGCCCACTGCTCTCCTGCAAGCTTTCAAGAAACTTGTCAGGTTCGTGCCGTCGAAGCGTGGGGAAAGGGCCTTCTTTACATAGACCGATATCGAAACGTTCGTTCCGTGGTCTTGCGATAACGGCGCCTGAGTCGACGTCGTTACCGGTGCGTTTCTTAAATTCTCGTTCGGGGGCGAGTCATAATTGCGGAGGTCCCGGCGTATGTTGGGGATCCTCGGTGTATTATTTATTCGCACGACACTTTTTATCCTCGGCGTCTGTGGCGGGTCTACGGGCTTCTGCCCGTGTTCTATCACTGTGTCGGTTGTGCAATTTAATGTCGACTCTCGCAGATGTTCTAACGTACCTTCTGCTTCCAGTCTTCGCGATCTCTCGTCCACTAGTTGTTTTTGGAGCATATCGGCTCTACGATTTGCTTCCAGAATTTCTTCCTCTCTATCCTTTACTCTCTCCTCTCGCTCTGCGATGTCTCGCATTATCTCCTCTAACTCCTCGGTAGTGTATGGTGTGCGTGGCTGCGACATTATTTCTCTTTTTGTGTCGGTTTGATTCTCTTCTAGTATTTCTGAGTTTGATTGTTTCGTCGATGTGTTATCGACGGTTGTTACGTTCGTTAAGCATCGACGGTCGTTTGGTTGGTCGGTGATTTACCGACACTTGTCTCTGCTCGTTGATACTTTATCGACGGCTAGTGTAATATACGTCGGTCTATTACCGAGGGTAATTTGTTTATCAGTTAGCTACCTGTAGTCGGATGGGCTTGGAGGTAAAATAAACAAACAAACAACAGGGGGAGAGAGAGGAAAAAAAAATGTTTACTTTTCTTTGCAAATGGTGTACTCGTGTCGGCGACTTACCTTTGGGCTAGAACACAAATTACGCTAATTTTCGATCAGGGCGAAAAGGAAAGAAAGAGAAAAAAAAATGTATATGTATATATTGAGGGGAAAAGATGTATGTTTCCTGTGAAGTGCTGCGCTCGTGATTCCTGGTTAACGAATTTGACCTCTGTTAGCTAAAAGGGGAAAAAAGGAAAGAGGGAGGAAAAAAAATTCGATCAATTACTGATTGATAGGCGCTGAAACGCTTCTTGTAGTTCTTTTATTTCGTCGGCTTTGTCTGTCGATCTTCCTTCCAGCGCACCTAAAGTTACCTTAATTACGGTGGCGACGGCAGATCTCAACCTTTTATCCTCTTCTGCTTTCGGCGACAATAATTCAATAATATTTAGTTCGTTGTTTCGTTCTTCCAATAGGCGTTCTTGCTCTTCGCTTAAAATTTTAAATATCTCGTCTAATTTATGGTTCAATAGGTTGTTTTGGTTCTCTAAAGTTTTTATTCTCCCTGTCAGACGGTTTATCTGATTTTGCTTTGTTTGTTCGTTCGACAAGAGAAAGCCTAAATTTCTCTCGAGTCTCTCTAGTCGGAGGATAGAGAACCGGTCTAAATCTGCCACTGTTAAAAGCGGGATCATTCGGGGCGAAAGCCTATTGGTATATGTAAAATGCATATTCGTATATGTAATATTTGTAGTATATATATATACCTACCAATATATTTACGTAATTTGGTTTATTACATTTATTAGAATTTGGGAGATTTATGTGTATATATATTTATATATCCTGAAAAAAAAACGTGAAATTGGAACAACAAGGGAAAAGGGAAAAAGGAAAGATCAAAATCTAGTCAACAACAAAAAACGAAAATGATCGAAATTGTGAGTTGAATTCAATTCGTTTCCCGAGGGAAAAAGAAAAGAAAAAAGTACAAAAACAAAAAAGAATAAATAAAAAGGACGATTATTTTAAAAAGAGGATTTATTTTAAATTTATTTATTTATTTATTTTAATTTATTTATTTTAATCGCGATTTATTTTAAAAAGAGGAAAAGAAAGATACTGATGTTCTTCTCGATCGTTGTTTCCCCAAAAAAAAAAAAAAAAAATATTGATTTTACTCAAAAAAAAAATGGTTAAATCAATTTTTTTCAAACTTATTTCGGCGTGTGATTCCCTTATGAGGTTTTATCTCCTTCGTCTATTATGTTCGATTTATATTAAACTACTTTTGTCTTATCGATTTCAAATATACTCTATCCCGAGAGAGAAAGACACGAGGGGAAAAAAAAAAATTATTGTTATTTCATTCGGTTTAAATTTACGCGCAACTGTTTAGATTTATTACAACAATTCGATTGAGTTGAATTTATTTTATATTTAACTACTGTGTAGTTCTTCCTTTTCCGTTCAAATATGCAATCTAAGTTAAATTTTATTTCAAATTGCGTGCGTATGACCGCGCGTATATATATATATCTATATGTATATATATATATATATATATATATATATATATATATATATATGTATGCTTACGCGTATATATATATATATATATTTCGTCGGATATTATTAAACTTCGCACGGAGATAGCATGTTTCTTTCACGGACTGATAGACAACCCGTCTGTAAGCTACTTGATCTTGCAGGTGCGGCTTTATACGGCAACCCGAGAAAAAGATAGTATTCCGAGCTGGTGACTTCAATGCGTGTACAGGCAGAGACTGCGAGTTCGCGCAAAGATGCCTGCGGATGTACGTGGATTTGTGTTACAAACTTTTTGCTGATTATTTAAGCTGCGGTGACACAATTCTTCGTGAGAAATTTATTTTAACGCGTTTATAATTTATTTAATTATTTCGGATAATTATTCGAATTTACTTTTGAACCAGAATACGGAAGAAATAGGAAGAAAAGGAATTATGATGGTTTCCACATGTATATAAATTTATACGTATCACAATTATATATATAAAAAAAAATGTTTTAATAAATATTAATAAATGTCACATATTTATAATAATAATTCAAAAAAATGAGAAAGAGAAAAAAAATTGATTAGTTGAAAAGAGAGAGAAAAACCTTAATCCAGGAATATGTGCACAGGCGTATATGTATGTAAAAAAAAAATTATTTATTGAACAAAGAGAAAAACGTTCGTTTTACCGAAGGAAAGTAATGCACTTTGTATCAGACTTTAGACAATACTAATATGAGGGCATTGAGTTCAAGACAGATTATTTCGATTTAATTAGGTGTATATCAGAATTGAAATGATTTATATGATCGGAAATTCGGCCAAAAGCAGAGCACGTTTGAATGAACTGAATTTATATCGGAATTTTATTTATGCTTTATCGAAATAGGAAAAAAAGTAATATAGAAGAAAGGCAAAAGTTAAAAAAAATAAAAGGTTTAACTAAAATTCAAAGATTCTTTGATTTAAGTACTATAAATCTTCTGTTTCGAGAGGAAAAGGAAAAAAAAGACAAATTTATTCAATATTCACAAGTTTTTGATTTGACTAAGGTAAAGCATGCATTTGATATATCTACCATGAAATACATATATGTATATAGTTTTGAAAATAAAAACACACTTTTCAATATTCACAAGTGTTTGATTTGACTAAGATAAAGCGTGCATTTGAAATATCCACCATGAAATACATATATGTATATAATTTTGAAAATATATATTATAATTATAAATTATATATAAATAAATATATATACGATTTTGAAGTATTTATTCGAATTTTCATAAAAATTTTTAAAATATATCGTTAATTCAATTATTATATAATTGTTATATTGTTTATATAACATTCACAGCAAATTTTGAAAATATATGTTATAATTATAAATTATATATAAATAAATATATATATAATTTTGAAGTATTTATTTGAATTTTTATAAAGATTTTTAAAATATATCGTTAATGTAGTTACTATATAATTGTTATATGTTGTTATACTGTTTATATAACATTCACAACAAATTTTGAAAATATATATTATAATTATAAATTATATATAAATAAATATATATATATATATAATTTTGAAGTATTTATTTGAATTTTTATAAAAATTCTTGGTGGGGAAAACAAATCACACCGCACTGTCGAAAGGAGCGCTAGGCTCGTTTGATCCTTGGTTGTTGCGGGCTGCCCTACCGTAGTGGTACACTACTTATTGCAGCTGGCTCTCTACGTTGGTTCGAGGAAAAGGGTGGCAGGAAAATATGTATGATTTATGTGTATTCTTTAATAAATGAACTAAAAACAACACCTGTGTATCCTTATAATTGAAATCACTTATTTATTTATATTTTCTTACAAATGTCGCAATCACGACACAGAATAATTACGTCCACTTTGGTGCGGTAAGTTTCGGTTGAAATTTAAATACAATTATTATTCGCTTAGTCGTTAACTTTAGATTGACGGCGTACAAGTCGCGGCTTCGTGGCTGAACTGTGTTGCAGCAATTGGAAACCGAGAGACGATAACCGTATTAATCTCGAATCGAAATTATAAATTTAGTTTTTCCCGCGATCGCTCCTAATTATAGGGCGAGAGTTCCGACTCCGTGGCTGAACTATGTTGCAACGATTTGGAGTCGCGAGAAGGCGAACTAACGAAAACTCTTTTAATCAATCGGAAAATATACTTGTATATGCGCGAAGACTTGTCGCGATCTATTTATGCGGAGGTTGTAATTGAACTCGTATATAAACGCGACGCGTACTCGAAGTTGACTTGGAAATGAAAATTAACGTTAAGTCCGATTATTCTCTCGATAGATACGTGTTTAAAGTCTCGTGGCTGCCTTGGAACTGTCTGGCGCGTGCTCGTGCTGGTTTATAAAAGGGTGAGAAAGAAGTTCCCTCGTGCCGCCGCTGCGGCCACGTACAAAATTATGATTGGCTAAAAACTCGGCGTAAACTCTGTTGCTAAGTGCTAAGAGCAGTTCGTCGGTTGCAAAAGTTGCCTTACGCGACAGCCTAGTCAGCGTCTGGCTGTGCTACCTGAGATCTTCTTATCGTCGTGTATATATAGTTATACTTAGCAATGTAAATTGGACTTATAATTTTATGAAGTCATTCGTGAACATAAAAGTTATACATTCAATTTGATTTTACGGCTTATAATTAATTATTACAAATAAAGTTCATTAGGTATAATCGTTGCGAAAGCTATGATTTATCTATATGCGAAGTTTCGCTTAATTCTAACGACTTTTCGAGGCGTCTTTGGACGTAAAAGTTAGCGATGATACGATAATTATTTATTTACTTGTACGAACGTTGACGGAGGAAGTTTTACTGCGTACGTCTCTTACTACAAATACATTTATCTATGAATAAATCCTCCTTTCTCGTAGGTTATTTGTGTCTAGGCGTGTTGAGGAGCTTCGCCTCTTACAATTTATTGAATGCGCACTTCTGTATCGTTTTTACAAATGTTCATTCGTGTTTCTATAAATTATAGAAAATTGTTAATAGGGATTCGTACATCTAGAAGGTATGTCAAGAATATTTTATTCGTCTATAGGTAAGCTGTCGCCTTGTGGTAGTAGGTCGGTTACCGTGTGTAGAGTGTCGGTGAGGTATTGTGTCTGTCGGTGGGTGTATTATCCTATGTCGATCGTCGGATCGGTAAGTAGTTTGTCTGTAGGTGCATTATCATGAGTCGTTGGATCGGTAAGTGTTTGTCTGTAGGTGCATTACCTTGAGTCGTCGGATCGGTAAGTATTCTGTCTGTAGGTGTATTACCATAATATATAATATAATGCAATAATAATTTATAATTCTATCTTGTACGTTCTCTTGTCGATAATACGTAACGTACATTTGTATTTATATTTATATTAGCGTATATTAGTATATTTCCTATAATTCTAACTTGTACATGCGAGAATATATATTGGTTACAAACATCGTGGTATATATATTGAATATACATTACACACGTACAGGATATATATTGTGTTACAAACGGGTTTTAGATACATTGATTACGAGTGTTATAATAAAGATATCGGAGAGGTCCGGATGTTACAATAGAGGCCAAACCTGTCGAATTTTTTCGCAACGGGATTCGTATGTTGCCAGAAAGATGGGAAAAAGTTGTAGCTAGCGATGGCCAATACTTTCAATAATTCATTTGTAACCATTTTTTCACAATAAAGGCTCAAAATTTGAAGAAAAAAAACGGGAAAGACTTATTCACATACCTTATATTATATAGTAGTCATTCTCATTAACATGTGTATGATTTCTCAGGGCAATTGCTCAGTTAGTGTATGTTTAAAAGCCTACTGAACACGACTCCTCTAATGCTTACGTGAAAATGAAAAAAACCGAAAATCGTACGGTCATAAATTACTTCTATATAAAAGGACTAACTCCAATTCAAATTAAAGAAAAATTAGATTCTATATTGAAAATTTCCACTACATCATATTCGACGGTGAAAAAGAGGGTTTCCAAATGTAAGGTTATACGGACACTTTTGATGAATTCGGTTCAGGACCTTACGTTGAGGTCACACCTCCCGAAATGATTGAAAAAATTTATAAAATAATGGTAGAGCATCGTACATTAAATGAGGTAGCTAAGATTATTAGTATGTCAATGGAATGCATAAACAAAATCTTACATGAACATTTGAACATGGAGTAGCTCGGTGCCACATTTGTTAATAGTCGATAAAAAACTGACACGGAAACTTATTTCTATCGTAAATCTGACACTGTAGAAGCGGCATTCCAGCGAATTTTTAAGACGATTTATAACTATAGTTAGAACTTAAATTTACCAGTGCATTCCTGAAAACAAAAGGCAGTTAAAACAATAAATTGAACCGAAAAATGAAAAGGAAAATTGCAGGATTTAATACTACATATTTGTCCAATCAGTTCAATTTTGAGTTTGTCATAAAAAGTTGAAAGTTGCAGAGGACACTTTTTGAAGCCGAAAGCAGTAGCATATAATACTACTCACTATTTCGAATCATAGAACAATTTTGAAAACTATTCCTAAACAGTTAAAAGACAAGAGGGCACTTTGTCTCTAAAAGAAAGTTAGAAAATTGAATTTTACTTCCACCTTTCCGATCGGTTGAAAAATTTTGAGAATTAATCCGAAACCGTTAAACGTTCCAGAGTATACTTCTTTGAAGCGGATAGTAGCAGGATGCAATACTTCTGACTATTGCGGTCCTTTGAGAAATTTTGAAAACATTTCCCAACAGTTGAAATTTTCAGAGAGTACTTTTGCGAAGCAGGAAATTGCAGAATTTAATATTTTCCATTTTTCCGTTGGTTTTTAAAACTTAGAGAATGTTACCAAAACAGTTAAAAGTTCAAGAGGATACGTTCTTGAAGCGGAAAATAGCAGAATTTGGTATTTCTCAATTTTCTAAACATTGGTAAAATTTTGAAAACGGAAAGTTGAAGAAGACACTTTTTCGAAGCATAAAATTTGCAGAATAGAGCAATTCTCACATTTCCGATTTGTCTAACAATTTTCAAATTTATTGCCGGACAGTTGGAGATTCAAGATGACATTTTTTCGAATCAGGGTAATTGCAGAATGTAATACTTCTTACTTTGAAAAATGTAGAGAGTTTGTCAAAAACAGCTTAAAGTTCAGGAAGATAATTTTTCAAAGCATGGAAATTGCAGAATGTAATACTTTTCATATTTACGATCGGTTCAAAAATGTTGAAAACTATTCCCAAACACTTAAAATTTTCAGAGGTCACTCTTTCGAAGCAGGAAAGTTGTAGAATTTAATATTTTTCACTTTTCTGATCGGTTGAAAAATGTTCAAAGTTAGTCAGATAATCCCCAACAGTTGAAAGTTCAAGAACAGAATTATTCGAAGCAGGGAATTTGCAGTATATAATACTTCTCACTTTTACTATGCTTTAAAACAATATAAAAACCTTTCCCAAACATTTCAAACTTGAAAAAAGAGTTTTTAGATGCAGGAACTGTGCAAAATATGACAGTTCTTACTTTTCCGATCGGTTGAAATTTTTTGAAAAATATTCCCGTACAGTTCAAATTTTCAGAGGAGACTTTTTCTCTCTTTTTCGATGCTTCAATTTTTTAAAATATGATAATTCTCACTTTTCCGATCGGTTGAAAAATTTTGAAAGCTATTCCCAGATATTTGAAGCTTCAAAATCATACTATTTCGCTGCAGCAACTTTAGAATATAAAATGTCTTAGTTTCAAGATCGGTTGAAAAATTTTGAGAGTTTGTCCTAAACAGCAGAAAGTTCAAGTGGACACTTTTTCAAAGCAGGAAAATTGCCGAATGAAATACTTCTCATAATTTACAATATTTTAACAATTTTCAAAAATATTCCCAAGCAGTTGAAAGCTTATAAGACACGTTTTCGAACCAAGTAAGTTTCAGAATGAAAGAGTTCTCACTTTTTCGGTCTTTTGAAATATTTGGAAATTTTTTCCCAAACAGTTGAAAATTCATGCGAGCACGTTTTTGAAACAAGAAATTTGCAGAAGATAACATACCCACTTGTTCGAGTGGTTGAACAATTTTGGAATCTTTTGACAAACAGTTGGAAATTCATGAAAGCAAGTGTTTGAAGTATGAAAGTATCAGAATGTAAAATGAATTATATTTCCAATCGGTTGGAAAAGTATGGAAGTATGGAAAGGCAAAGTATGGAAATCTTTATCCAAACTGTTCAATGTTCGAAAGGACACTTTTTCAAAGCAGGAAAGTTGCAAAAGTGTAATATTCTCATTTTCACGGTCCATTGAAAAATATTGAAATTTTTACGTAAAGATTTGGAAATTTAAAAGCAAACATTTTTGCATTAGGAATGGTTCAGATTGAACCATGAAATACTTCTCACGGTTTACGGTATTTTAAAAAATTTTGAAAAATATTCCCAAGCTGTTGAAAGTTTAAAAGTCAGTTTTTTGAATCAAGAAAGTTGCAGAAAGTATCATTGTCACATATTCGGTCCGTTAAAATTTTTAACAGATAGTCGCAAACAGTTGAGATTCAAGAGGAGGCATTTTGTAAACAAAAAAATTGCAGATGGTACTTCTCACGATTTACATTATTTTAAAAAGTTTTAAAATAATTTCTCAAATATTTAGAAATTCAAAAGCACATATTTTTGAATCATGAATGTTCAAAATGTTACAGTCTTCTGTGTCGTCCCGCACTATATACGTATTCATATATAATGACGAGTGCCCACCCGATTCTATTCGCGACGATTTTCTTCCGCGAAAGACCGGTCAGTAATTTGCCCCTATTTTTGGCCAAGCCTCTCGACTACTAGCCAGGGATGTGGGGCCGGTGAGCCGAGGTGTACGCGTTTTTGGATACCGAATCTAGGTAGTATTGGTCCGTCTTTAAATCGCGAGTTTACTACCTAATTCGTTATTTAACTTCGTCTATATGCTCGCGTACGTAAGATTCTTTTCCAACGGTCTTGTCTACCAGGAAGGATGAAAGGAGCTTCATATACAGGACTTCCGTATACAGGACTGCGAGAGTCCCACCCGTTTAGCCTACTTAGAAAAATTAGAGGAGCAGCTTCCGTGTACACGACTGCGAGAGTCCCACCCGTTTAGCCTACTCGAAAAATTAAAGGTAACTGATATATATATATATATATATATATATATATATATATATATATGTATATATATATATATATTATAACCCCAAATTCGGGTTATTACTTACTGTTTGTCAGTGTGTGTGTGTACGTGGAGACTTCCACGCAGCTGCTTGAGAACTCCCCTGAAAAGGGGACAGGGAACAGCGAAAGATTCACGCGATATACTTCATGAGATTTTAATAATATTAATATTTATTATCGCATGAAACTACTTTATAGAGGTACGCTAGGACATACGCTATGGGCTGATTGTGGATTTCACGACGATATGATAACTATTTACGCGGATACGCGATTACACATAATACACGGGGACGGGGTATACGGAACGGGACGCTTGCTATATATAACACTTGGGAACGACGGTATGATACGGAACTATATACTACATGCTACATACACACGAAATCATTTACAAAAGCATAAAATTATGAAACGATATAAACTATAATATTCTACTGCCTACGCGCGATATAGATACCTCAATCATACTTAACCGCTAAGCTATACACGCGGGAATCCGACGCGTGGACGCGGCGGTGGGCCAGGAGTCTAGCTATACGTACTTATAAATGAAAAGACAAAGCTACTTGCCGACGACGATGCTGTCGCTGGCCTGAAGCTCGCTGGTGCTCGCGGTCGTCGCCTGGTGTCAGAGCGGCTGGGTGCGCGCCCTCTCTCTCACTCACTTGCGCGGATGGCTCGTGCGGTTGCGCGTGGCTGCGGCTCGTAGCCGCTGATGGCGTCGCTATTCGCAACGTTACACGGACGGCAGCGCGTGTGCGCTTCCTCGAACTATAACGCTCACTGTCCGGGGCTGCTGTGGTGATATCGCCGCGTATCTTTTCCGCTCCTCGGATGTAGTTTACACAAGTGCAAACTCAAAAGGCGACTTTAAACTTTGCAATTCGATGGAAAACGAAAAGACAAAAACGCTGTTGAAGCGTGACGGATAAAACTGCGTTGGACTATCTGAAGATCAGAGACGAAAGTGAAGTTCATTTCGAACTTCATGCCTATTCCAGCGCCCTCGCGGCTCGCGCATACTATTTCGCGAACTCACGCGAACACTCGCGGTTTCACACGATCGCTCTAACCTACCGCGACCCAAGGAAAAACACCTTTACTCGTAAGAAAAGAGTAAAAGATTACCGACCCAGAAGAACGGACGCTTCCGACTTCAGAAAAAGTAATTCTTTTTCACCTAAGAAATAATCCAGAAAGCCGCCGGGAGAAAAAAGTATAATCGTGTTCATTTAATGCGAAGAAAAGGCGCTCCTTTTCGTCGAATTAAACTACCAGGCGGCTATTAATCATGAGGCGCACCTCGGATTAATACCAGACCGATCGGTGATCGAAAATTTGCAAACGTCATAACGTTAATCGACTTACTATTACAAATATACGAAGTAAATTCTGTAAAATAAATGGAAAGAAAACGGGGTCTTGCTAAGGAATAATAAACGCTTATTCCTAAGTAAAACACCGAACTTTTTTATATCACTGTCTAAGGCGCACCTTAAAGCGATATAAAATAGAAAAAAGGATTTATTACGATAGCACGACAAAAACTCCGTGTAAATAGACAGACCGCTTATATAAATATAATAAATAGAAAGAAGGAACCGTTTAACTCAATGTAGTAAATAAAGCGCGAAAATTACTGGGTCAAGGCCGTGTGAATTCGTAGAAATTTAGATAAGCCGATTAACAACTAGCCATAATATAAAATAATTTGAAGGCGCGAGTAATTAATTTGCGAATCGTTATTTTTTTTGTTTGTTTCAGGGTATCTACGGCGTTTACGCAGTATTTTCTTTGTGTAATTTATAAGATAATATATTTTGTTATTTTTTTAAAACATAAAAAAGCACGAGTCTCAAGTTATTCACCCGAAAACCCTTCCTGATACGTTCCTCCCTCCGAATCACGTACCCTAAAGCCTACAAATTTCCCGCAATAATAAAATAAAACTTAGTAAAAGAAAATTAAGAAGGAAGAAGACGGAACGTTACATAATTATTAATTTTATATAATCTCTTATTCTACTATTCAACTTATTCTAACATAATCAATATTGTAAGTGAACTAACATTATTAATCTTAATGATTTGGTTTTGTTCTACGTTAATAATTATTAAACTAATCTTTTTATCATACTCTAGTACCGTAACTAAACTATCAAAAACAAACGATGGTATACCATCGTGAATTGATGGTATACCATCATTCAATTTATTATTTAGACTCTACGATCCTTCCCGTTTTTTAAAAAATTATAAATCTAATATTAACGTCGATCGTAGTGAGAAATTTCGACAGTTAATAATTAGGGTGGATTCGGGAACATTCTTCCGAGGTCAGCGGCGCCGCTCAGTTTCCGAAAACATATCCCTCGGTGATAAAAAAGGCGCTTTTACTAAGCCATGAGAATTGGCTCTGGCAAGCGAACGTTTTTCACCTTTGCCGCATAGTACATTACGCCTCGTAGAACAACCAACATTCGTGCGTGTATATATATATATATATATATATATATATATATATATATATACATATATACATATTGTTTATAACGTCGCAGGACTCAATACAAATGGCCTTAAATGGTTGGTTGTGGATTAAAAAGAACACAAGGAACCATATCGCTGAGTTGTGTAGTCCGAGGTATTCGATACAAAGGATTGCGTCAGAGCACGTTCGGAATGTATTATTACTGCTAATAATTACGTTCTGACGATCACGTTCTTTTATGGTTCCAATTGTATAATTTTGTTTGACACAACACTCCTTTTTGGTCCTGAGGTTTTCTTTCTGTTATATATATTTTTTGTCTTCAGGTAAAAACAAAAAATAATCTGTTTAATTCATACTTAATTAAACTTATTTATTCATTTAACATTAAATTTCTTTTATAAAACCATATCTTTGTTATTATAATTTTATTTATTATAGGAAATAATTGCCTGTTTGTTTTTTTTTATTAATAATCGTATACACTTAACGCTAATCATACAGAACAAATCGCACAAATACTTCAAGGTACGCCCTTATATAAAATACATTCTATTTTGTCGAAAATAAGAAAAAAAACTGATTAATTCATAATTAATTAAACTTCCTTCCTCGCTTAACATTGAATTGTTTATAGAATCATAACTTTGTTATTATAATTTTGCTTATTATAGGAAACAATCGCCTAAGATATCGTGGGTAAGAATAAACATTTTTAAAACATTTTTAATACTACTTTAGTACATTTCATATGTTCAATTTGTACGTTATTCTTACCCATTATTTCTAAGATGCGAAATGGACCCGAGTATTGGTTTGACAATTTTCCGGGTTTGGGAGCACTTAATAAAAACACATAATCTCTGACTCTAAAACTCACCTCGTTGATATTCCGATCATATAATTTCTTCGACTTTTCTTTAGATGCAGTCAAGTTTTCGTACGTAAGTCTTTTTAGGCCTGTCAATCTGACGACTAAATCGTTAATGTATTCTTGGTAATTTGGAACTAAAGCAGCTTCTCTGAGCTGATCGTTCGATGGTAACCTTGCTAATCTTCCAAACACTACTTCGAAGGGTATGTGTTTGATGCTCTCCTGTACGCAAGTATTATAATTTAGCGTGGCCAGTTCTACCCACTCATCCCATTCACTATCTTTCTTGGTATACTGCTTAAGAAATTACCCCAGAGCATTGTGGGATCGCTCCAAAGACCCATTAGATTTTGGGTGGAACGCAGTCGTCCTTACTTTTTTTATTCGAAATCTTTTTGCTACTCGTTGCATCACGTTGCTTAAGAAGTTTCTACCCTGGTCCGTAAGTACAACCTTTGGAACTCCGAAAACACAAATGCACCTTTTTATGAACGCGTCTGCGATCCTGGATGCCAAGGCGTTGGACAGGGTCACAGCTATGCAATACTTCGAGCCATTTTTTCAAACGTTGACCCCGGTGTATCCGTTATTATCATTGGCTGTCTTGTTTTCACTCATATTAATTTTTTTAATTGACAGTCAATAGACTGCTGTCTACGTCTCTGTACGTCTACTTTAAGATTCTCCCAGTAGTATTCTTGGCGTATTCTATTAAACGTCTTTGAAACCTCCCTGTGCCCTCCTATTGGTGAGTTGTGTTTTTCATAAAATATTTCATCTCTTCGTTCTTCCAGGACAAACTTCAGGTTTCGTTTACAAATTATAATTTTAATACCAGCATTATGAAACTCAGTTTTAAAGATATCCAAAACCTCGGTCCATGCAATTTCCGCTATTTTCTGCGAATACGCTAAGCTTTCATAACTTATCCCTATCTCTATTAGAAATGCCCTTAGCATTTCACAAGTTTCTTGCATATTTTATTTTATAGTAGTCAAGAATTCAGGCTGATGACCTTTGATGCACATGGCAATAAGGAATTTTCGATTACTTCTTTTAAGAAATTTTATCCCTTTTACATCTACTTCCTGTTGAGCGGGAATCTTGTTGGTTTCTATTAGTTTCCGGGCACCTTCATCACAAGCTTCCCCGTTTTTACTGACAACATAGATGATATCATCGGTTCTAAACTGTATTAATTCTTTTGTCTCTATAATGTAATTGTCACCTTGGGCTAAACTCCTGGTTGTATTAAATTCTTCCCTAGCGGTATTGTTAAATTTTTCTGTATTAGTAACTTAGTCGCTTTCTATTTCGGATTCCGTTTCGCTCGAGAGTTCAGAACTTACGCTATTCATTCTTGCTTCTCGTTCTTTGACTACGGTTTTTTTTTACGACGCGGGAATTTACTGCATGTTGAATCGGTATTTGATTCGCTAAGAACTCGGTATCGTCTGTACTATTATTCCGCAACTCTATCGATTCATCTGTTTCGATTCCCCTTCTCTTATTTATGTGGGCGCGCGTGCACCAGTTTCTTGATTTTCGTGTAATTTCAATATCCCGATTTTTATGTTTTTTTATATTTTTTATATATTTTTTTTATATTTTTTTTTATTTTTTATATTTTTTTTTAGTTATATTCAGAAAGCTTAAACCGCCACTTAATTACTCTGGTATTTCAATCCGCTTTCTTAAACCACAATAATGGCTGATGATCTGTTATAACGGTAAAATGTTTTCCATAAATATACGGTCTAAAGGTTTGGACTGCATGAAGCATAGCCAGAGCTTCATAAACTTTTTTCTGATTTCGTAAACTTCATATCTGAGTTCGTGTCCACGTAAGACACGAATATCAGCGATGGGAGCAATGTATAAACAATGGGTTGATCATTACCGATTTTTCCTTCTGACAATATCCCTCCGATCGCGTAGCCCGATGCGTCTGTAGTTATCAAAAAGTGTTTGTCCTTATCGGGAAATTGAAGTACACGCAGTACATAATGCTCGTTTTAACTGTTGAAATGCATTTTCAGCTTTGTTACTCCAAACGAACGGTTCATTACTTTGGAGTAGTTTCGTCAAAGGCTCTGCTATTTTAGCAAAGTCCTTTAGAAATCGACGATAGTAGCCGGCGAGACCTAAGAATTGTCGTACGGGTTGTTGTTCTATGGTACAGAAATCTTTCGGCCGCTTCTAAGTTTTTAGGGTCCAGCGTAAGTCCTTTTTCGCTAAGTACGTGGCCCAGGTATTGCAAAATCTTGCATTTACCGGGTTCTAATTTCCAATTAGCGTTTCGCAATATTTCATAATATTTTGTCAAACAATCTTGCGTGTTCGTCTAACGTTTTTGCGTAAATGACAATGTCATCCTTATATACGAATACACCGTTCTCAATAAGCCCCGCTAAGGTGAATTTCATGGCGCGCTGGTATTCAACGCCAGCGTTTTACAGACCAAAAGGCATTCGGACTAAATCAAAATGACCATTGGGTGTCGAAAACGCTGTTTTATGCATATCCTCCGGGCACATTGGGATTTGATGGAACTCAGATACACAGTCCACATTACAGTATAATATTTCGCCGAGACAACGATATCGAGAATCTCTACAATGTTAGGCAGCGGGTAAGCCATCGCTACGGTCTTCTCATTTAATGCTCTAAAGTCGACCACCACCCTCCATGTAGGTTTATTATCTGCTAGGCTCTTCTTTGGAATAACACATAGAGCCGAGGAGTAACTGCTCCTGGAATGTCGTATTATTCCCTTTTTTAAAACATATCTAACCTGTGTGTTTACTTCTTCCTTTAAAATGTGGGGTAATCGGTACTGACGCTTAAAACCAGGTATATCGTTTATCGTGGGCATTTTGTGAGAAACGAAATTTGTCGTCGATAATTCGTCTCCTTCCAAATAAAAACGGTCTTCATTCCGCCGCAGTAAATCAGAGGCTTGGTTATATTTTGTTTCCGCTAGTTTGTATATTTCTGTCATTTCGATAATTTTTTCAATTCGATCGGTATTAGTGGACGCCTTTGTAGTATAGTCAGATACCATGAATAAATCTTTATGTCCATTACAAGTAATATTATATTATTACTCCTTCAGAGAGATTCCATCGAATTGCCACCACGTCTTAAAATCTTTGAAATCTGGTTTATCTGAAATATCCAATTCCTTTTCTATTTCGAGATCGTTATTACTTAAGAAAAATAGTTCCTCGTCACTCAACCACTCTAAATTAGTTACATTAACCCCATTTTCAATGTTCCTTGCTTAAAATTAATACTAGCCTTTGCTTTATATAACAAACAGTAACCAATTACAGCATTATAGGATATATCACTATGATTTAGTAGTACAATAAATTCCGTTTGTATTCCTAATATATTCATACGAACTACCCCAAGGGTAGGAATCAGTATTCCATCGATACCTCTGAGATATGTTTCTCGTTCAGTATCTATCTTTGATATACACGGAACTGCACCAATTTTGATTACGTTGGCTTCTAATAAGAAGAACGTATCATAGCCCTTCAAAAATAGGAACCTATTGCCCTTCTTATAAAAACTTACGTTTAAAATTTTCGGACTCGACTGAAATCCGTTTTGATTACAGCTTATTGGGATTTCATATTTGCAACCGCCATAATTTTCCTTCCATCATTTCTTTACGATGTAGAAAATTTATGCCTAATATTCCATCGTAAGGAAGTTTAAATGATTCCTCGACTACATGGAAGATCTACCTGAAAAACCCTTAATTTCCGCAGTGCCTAACGATTCTATGACATTGGTTGTAATTCCCTTTAACCTTACAGTCTCGTTGGAGTTTATCGCGGCTCCCTCAGGAAAGCTGCTCAGTTTCAAAATGTTCCCATGCGAGCCTGAATCGATGAGAAAGGAAATTCTACTTTGTTTAAATCTTAAATTTACGCTCGGTAACTTTCCAGCATTTATAGCGGTAATAATTTCTTCCTCTTCCATCATCATTACATTGGCAGAGCGCGTGCTGCTTGGCGGTGCTTCCTGTCACGCTCTTGACGTGGAGACACCGTAGCTGTTTCCCGCCCTCTGTTGCTCATTGTAAATATGCTTCCTGCATTCATTTATACGATGCCCTCTGTTCTTGCAATATGCGCAGCTATTCATCTGAGGGCAGGTTGACGCTATATGTCCTGGTTTACGACAATTATTACAGAGTCCTTTCTGCTGTACCCTGGCGGAGGGACGTGGAGCTCCGGCTGCATAGATTAGCCGACAGTTCACCACCCGGTGCCCAGGTTCATTACATCGAAAGCATTTTTCATTTTCATTGCATGATCAGGCTGTATGCCCTATAGCGTTGCACAGCTAACATTTCACCTGATTAGGACAATCTTTAGCGGTATGTCCAGCTACCTCACAAAGTTGGCAAACTCCCGCGAAACATATAGAATTTGGTCGTTGATTAAACCTATCTGACTTGTGCCCAATTTCGTTGTTTAATTGACACCTGTCGATCCCTTTTTGGATTATGTCTTGGTCCATTTGGCATACAAAAGATCGTTTACGACCTTCTTTATCGTTTTCTTTGCGCTCGGATTTCACGGTATTTTTCCTTAAAACCATGCGCGAATGTATTTGCCGCTCAGCCTTTATAGCGTTTTTGACTATGTTACGGATATCCTCAGCGTATTTTAAATTCCTATCTATCTCTGCTTTTAATCCGTTACGAAAGCATTCTATTACCGTTTTTTCAGCCATTCTTCGGTTCTCTTCTGTAACCTCTCCCAAATATGCTTGCTTTGCTTTCAGAAGTTGATGACCAAGATCTTTTACCCTATTCGCAAACGTAATCACGTTTTCTTCACCCCTTTGGAATTCGCTGCCTAATTCGCTTATTAATTGGTGAACAGTCTGAGGAGGTGCATATATCATTTTAATAGCATCCTTTAACTGCTCTAGCGTATCGAACGATTCTCCACGGATGACTTCCCTGGCCTCACCCGTTATCCCCGAACTTAACATTTTTACGAAATTTGGTTCGCTCGCCTGATCTATCATCTCTAGGGACTTATCGCAGCCCTCAAGAAAAGCGCTAATAGTTCCATTTCTTCCATTTAAGGAAGGAACAACCTTTAAGGCGTCTTTTAAAGGTACTGTTTGCGACGGCATGTTTGCAATTATGGTGCCCTTAATGAGTTGGTTCGCGACAGGGTCTGCGTCTAATTTCGGAATCTTCTCTATTATCACTCTCCAACGCCTCTGAAAGTTCGAGGGCGTTATTTCTATGATTCGGACCACAGAGTTCGTTATAATCGTCACTGTACACCTCAAAAGATTTTTCCCCGGTAAACCTATTTGAATCGCAGTTGGCGTTTCCGGAGTCGTTATTTCCCTATCCTGCGGCTATTTCGTTACTAAATAAGTTACAGGATTCCCAGGGGATATCTGCTACTCCCCTTGGTATTTTAGGTTGCGGCGCGAAGGGGTCGGAGAATTCTAACCTGTCTTGGAGTTCCTTGTTTTTGCCCTCCAATTGCCTCGTGATCCTACAAGGCAATTGGACAATCCGACATATGTTGATATTATCGTTGAAGCTTCTTGCTTTATTTATAAGTATAAACAATATTGGTTCATATGCGCAATGATTCGAGTCTTGTCTCTAACTATTATTAACTATTATTTACTTCGGAACACTAAAACGATTATATTAATATATTACTCGAGGGACACGCGAGAGAATAAGAAAAGAAAACTGTAGAAATCACTCGTTCAGTTTTAGCTTGCTTAACACTTGCTCTAGGTTTTCAATAGCCTCCATTTCGACCCGTTTACTCGAACTAGCGTTTTTATATTAGTCTTTAATATACACGTTAATTTACCCTTTAACTCTCTATTCTCGTTTTTCAAGATCTCTATATCGTGTTCAGCTTTTAATAATTTATCCTACAAATAATTGGTGTTGCTACGTGTTTCGACACATGCGACTTGTAATTCCTCTATGATTACTCTATTCTCTGCCATTCATGAGGA
Organism: Sycobia sp. Sy_11; assembly: GCA_018907035.1. NCBI lineage: Eukaryota > Metazoa > Arthropoda > Insecta > Hymenoptera > Epichrysomallidae > Sycobia > Sycobia sp. Sy_11. Next base: position 181,150 of record JACCIC010000344.1, on the reverse strand, counting down.
AGTTTTAAAAATTTTCTTGCAACAGAGGTTTAACTTCGCTATTGTCTCAATTAATTTGTTTTCAGTTTCGTCTAAAAGGAATAGATTACCGTGTGGCATTCCCATCGAATAATTAACACAATGGTTACTTTTATAGCATAAGATTTATTTTTCCATACAATACATATACTTTGAAGGGGGGCGAAAAGTTTTAGGTAACATAAAATATATACATATATATTTACAGTTTTAATAACATAAATTATATCTACATGTCTAATCACTATCACTAGAACTACTCGAACTGCCCCAACTGCTTGAACTGCTTGAGCTGCTTAAACTGCTCCAACTGCATGAACTGCTCGAGCTGCTATCAGAATAGACGCTTTCTCCACCGTCGGTACACGTCTTTGGATCACCCCTTTCCTTCTCCGACCTTCCAGTATTTCCGGCTTCTTCAGCCTCGAGATCGCTACAAATTCTATTGCGTGCTCGTGCAATACTTGGAATACGGGGAGGTCTACTACCTGTGCCTCAGACTAATTTGTGTCGGGTTCCTTTTCGGCACGGGCGGTCCTTATTGCGTTGATTACCAGCGATCTTATTATGGCTCGTCCCTGCTATATATTGGCTTTACGGCTCTAATTCCTTTCTTGGCGATTCGTTGGTGTATTTCTATCCACTAAACAAAAATATTTGAGGGCAAAAATGAACCAAAATAATACTATGCACTTTCTAATGCCTCTGTGCCTACGCGTGGCGTAGGCTTTTTCGTTCGGCGTTTCGTTAGTTTTTCGTTCGGCGCGTATGCGACTCTATTACTACGCGAAATGCCTTCGAATTACTAAGCATGTAATATTGACGTACTTGAAGTACGCGACCTAGCGACACCGCGTAGGATTTCCTACACCATCTCTCCAGGGCCTCCAAAATTTTTATGTGAAGTCGCGCACTATATATACGTATTCATATATAATTACGAGTGCCCATCCGGTTCTATGCACGACGATTTCCTTCCTCGAAAGACCGGTGTAACATCCGGCCCTCTCCGATATCTTTATTATAACACTCGTAATCAATGTATTTAAAACCTGTTTGTAACACAATATATATCCTAAATATATATATATATATATATATAAATATATATATATATATATTCAATATATATACCACGACGTTTATAACCAATATATATTCTCGCATGTACAAGTTAGAATTATAGGAAATATACTAATATACGCTAATATAAATATAAATACAAATATACGTTACGTATTATCGACACGAAAATGTACAAGTTAGGATTATAAGTTATTATTGCATTATATTATATATTATGGTAATGCACCTACAGACAAACACTTACCGATCCAACGACCCACGATAACGCACCTACAGACAAACACTTACCGATCCAACGACTCATGATAATGCACCTACAGACAAACACTTACCGATCCGACTACTCATGATAATGCACCTACAGACAAACTACTTACCGATCTGACAATCAACATAGGATAATACACCCACCGATAGACACAATACTTTACCGACAACCTACGAGCGGAAACATACCGACGAATGATTTACCTCACCGACACTCTACACACGGTAACCGACCTACTGTACGCCAATTATCACAAGGCGACAGCTTACCTATAGACGAATAAAATATTCTTGACTTACCTTCTAGATATACGAATCCCTATTAACAATTGTCTATAATTTATATAAACACGAAGGAACATTTGTAAAAACGATACAGAAGTGCGCATTAAATAAATTGTAAGAGGCGAAGCTCTTCAACGCGCCTAGACACAAATAACCTACGAGAAAGAAGGATTATTCATAGATAAATGTATTTGCAGTAAGAGACGTACGCAGTAAAACTTCCTCCGTCAACGTCCGTACAAATAAATAAATAATTATCGTATCATCGCTAACTTTTACGTCCAAAGACGCCTCGAAAAATCGTTATAATTAAGCGAAACTTTGCATATAGATAAACCATAGCTTTCGCAACGATTATGCCTCATGAACTTTATATGTAATAATTAAATATAAGCCGTAAAATCAAATTGAATGTATAACTTTTATGTTCACGAACGACTTCATAAAATTATAAGTCTAATTTACATTGCGAAGTATAACTATATATACACGACGATAAGAAGATCTCAGGTAGCACAGCCAGACGCTGACTAGGCTGTCGCGTAAGGCAACTTTTGCAAACGACGAACTGCTCTTAGCACTTAGCAACAGAGTTTACGCCGAGTTTTTAGCCAATCATAATTTTGTACGTGGCCGCAGCAGCGGCACGAGGGAACTTCTTTCTCACCCTTTTATAAATCGGCACGAGCACGCGCCAGACAGTTCCAAGGCAGCCACGAGACTTTAAACACGTACCTATCAAGAGAATAATCGGACTTAACGTTAATTTTTATTTCCAAGTCAACTTCGAGTACGCGTCGCGCTTATACACGAGTTCAATTACAACCTCCGCATAAATAGATCGCGACAAGTCTTCGCGCATATACAAGTATATTTTACGATCGATTAAAAGAGTTTTCGTTAGTTCACCTTCTCGCGACTTCAAATCGCTGCAACATAGTTCAGCCACGGAGTCGGAACTCTCGCCCTATAATTAGGAGCGATCGCGAGAAAAAAATCAAGTTAACGTTTATAATTTCGATTCAAGAGTAATACGGTTATCGTCTCTCGACTTCCAATTGCTGCAACAGGGTTCAGCCACGAAGCCGCGACTCGTACGCCGTTAATCTAAAGTAACAATTAAGCGAATAATAATTATATTTAAATTTCGACCGAAGCTTACAGCACCAAAGTGGACGTAACAATTCTTTGTCGTGATTGTGACATTTTGTAAAAAAAATATAAATAAATAAGTGATCTCAATTATAAGGATACAAAGGTGTTGTTTTTAGTTCATTTATTGAAGAATATACATAAATCATACATATTTCCTGCCACCCTTTTCCTCGAACCAACATCGAGAGCCAGCTGCAATAAGTAGTGTACCACTACGGTAGGGCAGCCCGCAACAATCAACGATCAAACGAGCCTAGCGCACCTTTCGGGAACCCTCGTCAACGCTGCCAACCTAGAAAGACAAGGTAAGTCTTTAGGGAACACAAGTTACACCATAAATACGCCGGTGTAAAGTTTTAACAAACTGACCCGGACGTATTAATTGGTGACAGTGCTGTGTGATTTGTTTTTCCCCACCAAATTTTTTATAATAATTCAAATAAATACTTCAAAATTATATATATATATATATTTAGTTATATATAATTTATAATCATAATATATATTTTCAAAATTATATACATATATGTATTTCATGGTAGATATTTCAAATACACGCTTTACCTTAGTCAAATCAAACACTTGTGAATGTTGAATAAATTTGCTTTTTTTTTCTTCCTCTTCAAACAGAACGTTTATAGTACTTAAATCAAAGCATCTTTGAATTTTAGTTAAACCTTTTTTTTTTAACTTTTGCCTTTCTTCTATATTACCTTTTTTTTCTATTTCGATAAAGCATTAATAAAATTCCGATATAAATTTAGTTCATTCAAACGTGCTCTGCTTTGGGCCGAATTTCCGATCATATAAATCGTTTCAATTCTGATATAAACCTGATTAAATCAAAGTAATCTGTCTTCAATTCAATGCTCTCATATTAGTATTGTCTAAAGTCTGATATAAATTGCATTACTCTCCTTTGGTAATACGAACGTTTTTCTCTTTGTTCAATAAATAATTTTATTTATACATATACGCCTGTACACATATTCCTGGATTAAAGTTTTTTCCTCTCTCTTTTCAACTAATCAAATATTTTTTTCCATTTGTGAGTGATTATTATAAATATATGACATTTATTAATATTTATTAAAACATATTTTTTTTATATATAATTGTGATACGTATAAAATTATATACATATAGAAACCATCATAATTCCTTTCTTCCTATTTCTTCCGTATCCTGGTTAAAAAGTGAATTCGAATAATGATCGGAAATAATTAAATAAATTATAAACGCGTTAAAATAAATTTCTCACGAAGAATTTTGTCACCGCAGCTTAAATAGTCAGCACAAAGTTTGTAACACAAACCCACGTGCATCCGCAGGCATCTTTACGCGAACTCGCAGTCTCTGTCTGTACACGCATTGAAGTCACCAGCTCGGAATACTATCTTTTTCTCGGGTTGCTGTATAAAGCCGCACTTGCAAGATCAAGTAGCTTGCAGATGGGTCGTCTATCAGTTCGTGAAAAAAACAAGCTATCTCCGTGCGAAGTTTTATAATATCCGACGAGAAATATATATATATATATATATATATATATATATATATACGCGTAAGCATACATATATATATATATATATATATATATATATATATATATATATATAGATATATATGTACGCGCGGTCATACGCACGCAATTTGAAATAAAATTTAACTTAGATTGCACATTTTAACGGAAAAGGAAGAACTACACAGCAGTTAAATATAAAATAAATTCAACTAAATCGAATTGTTATAATAAATCTAAATAGTTGCGCGTAAATTTAAACCGAATGAAATACCAATAATTTTTTTTTTTCGTGTCTTTCTCTCTCGGGATAGAGTATATTTGAAATCAATAAGACAAAAAATAGTTCAATATAAATCGAACATAATAGACGAAGGAGATAAAACCTCATAAGAGATTCACAAGCCGAAATAAGTTTGAAATAAATTGATTTAACCATTTTTTTTTTTTTTTTTGAGTAGAATCAATATTTTTTTTTTTTTTTGCCAAACATCGATCGAGTAGAATATCAATATTTTTCTTTTCCTCTTTTTAAAATAAATCGCGTAATACGTCCTTTTTGTTTATTCTTTTTTTTGTTTTTGTATTTTTCCCCCTCGGGAAACGAATTGAATTCAAATCACAATTTCGATAATTTTCGTTTTTTTTGTTGTTGACTAGATTTTGATCTTTCCTTCCTCCTTTTTCCCCTGTTGTTCCAATTTCACGTCATTTTTTTCAGAATATATAAATATATATATATACATAAATCTCCCAAATTCTAATAAACGTAATAAAACAAATTACGTAAATATATTGGTAGGTATATATATATACTACACATATTACATATACGAACAGGCACCTTTCGCCCCGAATGATCCCGCTTTTAACAGAGGCAGATTTAGACCGGTTCTCGGTCCTCCGACTAGAGAGACTCGAGAGAAATTTAGGCTTTCTCTTGTCGAACAAACAAACAAAGCATAATCAGATAAACCGTCTGACAGGGAGAATAAAAACTTTAGAGAACCAAAACAACCTATTGAACCATAAACTAGACGAGATACTTAAAATTTTAAGCGAAGAGCAAGAACGCCTATTGGAAGAACGAAACAACGACCTAAATATTATTGAATTATTGTCGCGAAAGGCAGAAGAACATAAAAGGTTGAGATCTGTCGTCGCCACCGTAATTAAGGTAACTTTAGGGGCGCTGGAAGGAAGATCGACAGACAAAGCCGACGAAATAAAAGAAGTACAAGAAGCGTTTCAGCGCCTATCAATCAGTAATTGATCGAACTGTTTTTCCCTTTCCCTCTTTTTCTTTTTTTTCCCTTTTAGCTAACAGAGGTCAAATTCGTGAACCAGAAATCACGAGCGCGGCACTTCACAGAAAACATACATCTATTCCCCTCAATATATACATATACATTTTGTTTTCTTTTTCTTTCCTTTTCGCCCTGATAAGTCGCCGACACGAATACACCATTTGCGCAGAAAAGTAAACATTCTTTTTTTCCCTCTCTTCCCCTCTTGTTTGTTTGTTTATTTCCACCTGCAAACCCATCCGACTACAGGTAGCTAACTGATAAACAAATTTACTCTCGGTAATAGACCGACGTATATTACGCTAGCCGTCGATAAAGTATCAACGAGCAGAAGCAAGCGTCGGTAAATCACCGACCAACCAAACGACCGTCGATAACACATCGACGAAACAACCAAAGGCGGAAACGCTAAAAAGAGAATCAAACCGATACAAAAAGAGAAATAATGTCGCAGCCACGCACACCATACACTACCGAGGAGTTAGAGGAAATAATGCGAGACATCGCAGAGCGAGAGGAGAGGGTAAAGGATAGAGAGGAAGAAATTCTGGAAGCAAATCGTAGAGCCGATATGCTCCAAAAACAACTAGTAGACGAGAGATCGCGAAGACTGGAGGCAGAAGGTACGTTAGAACATCTGCGAGAGTCGACATTAAATTTCACAACTGACACAGTGATAGAACACGGGCAGAAGCCCGTAGACCGCCACAGACTCCAAGGATAAAAAGTGTCGTGCGAATAAATAATACACCGAGGATCCCCAACATACGCCGGGACCTCCGCAATTACGACTCGCCCCGAACGAAAATTTTAGAAACGCACCGGTAACGACGTCGTCTAAACCGCGGTTATCGCAAGACCACGGAACGAACGTTTCGACATCGGTCTATGTAAAGGAAGCCCTGTCCAACGTGCCACGCTTCGACGGCACGAACCTGACAAGTTTCTTGAAGGCTTGCCGGAGAGCAGTGGGCTCTGTCCCCGCACACCTGGAGTCGCACATAGTAACTTTACTAAAGAATAAGTTCTCGAATCACGCGTATTCAGCGGTTGAAGGCATACCGTTTCACAGCCTCAGAGACCTCTGTGACCGCCTCCGGTGAATTTTCGCGCCCACCGAAACACTGAACAACCTCCGCGGTCAACTTGGTGCGCCAAAAATTTACCGCAATGAAACGATGTTGACCTTCGTCAGCCGACTTTTAAATATACGAGATGCAATGCTGGACCGAAAAAGGTTCAATAAGGGCGAAGAATTAACACAGCAAGAATTTGAAGAAATAGAAAACGATGTGTTAGAAGATTCATAGACGGCGTAGGCCCGGACATTAGAGAACGTAGTGCGGCACGCATACGACAGCTCGCTCAGCGACGTAATCGACGAGGCGATCGCAGTGGAGAAACAGATGGAAAGAGATCGTCTGAAGCACGGAACGCCAAGTAGTCGCACTCCATACGACAATAGGCCTGAGCGCGAGAGAACGCTCAACCGTGACCGGTATCGCGATAGGTTCGATCGAAGGGAACCTAGGCGGCATTATGACAACTGGCATTATAGAGATCATCCTAGGCACGATTGCCAAGAAAATAGATTTACGAGAGATCGTGACGTAACGCACGGGCAAAATAGAATAAACAATCTTACGTCACCAAGCCGTGCGCCCCCACCGAATCTACACAACCACTATTCGGCGCACAGATCTGGCTCGACACGAGGTCCCAACATGACCAGATGCAATTATTGCAAAAGGGACGGACACCTCTTTGAAAACTGTTTCGCGAGTAGGTGGCGTAACGAAAAGCGAGACCAGGAGCACCAAGGGAGAGATCAACAGGGAAACGGACGGATCGGCCAAGGAACGGGTGCGCCAGGGCCGAGCAACGCAACGAAGCGCCCTGTGAATACGGTAACAACAAAAGTCGAGTCTGCGTTTTAAGCGACAAAGGGAGAAAAATCCCGACCATGTGTCTGACCTCCGAACACTTTGAACACACACCGGTCGTTGCTATGGTGGATTCGGGAGCCGAACCGAATTTAATTAAACACTCGGCAGTAAAAGGTGACGTATTGGCGAACGGGTTCGACAATCCGCCAATATTGATAGGACTAACCGGAGCAGATGAGGAAGCTCTGGGCCTGTGCCTAATCGATCTGTACGGCACAGACGTCGAATTTATAATCATAAAAGACGATCTACCTCTGAAAGACCCAGTCCTCCTAGGATCAGATTTTTTCAACCAAGTGGAGGCTAATATTAACTACGAAGAACAAGCGCTCACGTTTGGAAACGTATGCTTGCCATTTTTGCGGGAAGAAAACATTTTTTGTGGACGGATACTATCTCCTGAGAAGAGTCGAAGAAACGACGCACACCCTGCTGTTAAAATAGACGAGTTAAAAATCGACGAAGGTATCAAAAACAAAATAATTAAAAGCGCTAACCTAAACAATAATGAAATAATGTCTAATGAAATCGAGCGAAATGAACACGCCCCAAAGCCTCTGAACAAGGGAATGTCATGCGCAACGGCCTCTGAGTCACTCGCCGAACTCGAGAAAGTAGATGCAAAGTACCATGCCCCAAAGCCTCTGAACGAAATAACGTCATGCGCAACAGCCTCTGAATCGATCCCATCGAGCAACAAGAATAATATTAAAATGCAATTAGCGCTCAGTGAGGAGAAGGGTACCAAAACAATCACTTCGATAGGAACAGAGGAAACAAAAAATTTATTAACCGCACCGAAGGTAGGTACATCGAGCCACACTATTGATACTGAAGATCAGTCAACAAAGGAGAATAGATTCAGCGTCGACGCTGCCAAAGATAAGGAACACAACGTGATAGAAGCCTACGTGCAGTCCGCGTCGGAAAACCTAGGAGAGAGTACGGGAGAGCTGAGATAACCCGTGTCACAAAAGACGAGGCGATGAATAAAAAAGACAAAAGGGAAAAGCACAAAAATAAAAGGGTACATACATTGTATACTACGGAGAGCCGCGTCGACAAATTATTGGGACAAATAGAGTCAGATGATTTAGACGAGAACTTGCAAGGAAGACTAGAGAAATTGATCAGGTAAACGACAGTCATATACCATGTGGAACCTGAGCATCTTCAAGGAACGGATTTGCTGGCACATAAAATAGAAACGTACGACGACATTTCGGTCAATGTACGCCAATACCCCATTCCCCAAAAATTACAAGAGGTCGTTAGGGAGACCATGAACAAACTGCTGCAAGACGGCATAATAGAACCAAGTGATTCCCCTTATAACAGCCCTCTCTGGGTGGTCCCGAAGCGTGAGACCAAGGAACGGCAGAAGCAATGGCGAGTCGTTGTCGATTTCAGAAAACTGAACGAGAAAACGAAGCCATTCCCTTTTCCCATACCTAATATCACGCATCTCTTAGAACAACTCGGCGACGCCAAATTCTACTCAGTGATGGACCTAGCCTCTGGATTCTATCAAATCCCACTCGACGAAGGAGATAAAGAGAAGACGGCTTTCAGCACGTCGTTTGGACATTTTTACTTCGTGCGAATGCCGTTCGGGCTGAGGAGTGCCCCATCTACGTTCCAAATGCTAATAAATAAAATCGTCAAGCAAAAGAATGGCACCTTTGCTTACATCGACGATCTAATCATTGCAGCAAAAACCCCGGAAGAACACGACGAGAAATATTTAGAATTAGCTAAAAGACTAAAGGACACTAATCTAAAATTAAATCCGCCAAAATGCCATTTCTACAAGAAAAAGTTAAATTTCCTAGGGCATGTTATTTCTCCGTTTGGCACACAGCCTGACCCCAAGAAGCTGTCGGCAGTCAAAGATTTCCCCATCTCCTAGAACCCCAAGAATATCCGCTAATTTCTGGGACTTTGTAATTATTATAGGAAATTCATACCCGACTGTGCAAGGATTTCGAAACCATTGACGAGCCTGCTCAAGTACAACACCCCGTTCTTATGGACGGAAAAACAAGACCGGTACTGAAACATCCAGATTTCGAACGAGAATTTTACGTTACCACCGACGCCTCCAATTACGCGGTAGGCGCAGTTCTCTCTCAAAAGGTGGACTCCGACGATCACCCAGTCGCCGATGCTAGCGGACTTCTGTGTCAAGCAGAAGTCAACTATAGCACGATAGAGAAAGAACTTCTGGCAATGCTGTATTGCGCTGAGCAATTCAAATATTGCATCTATGGTAGGAAATTTACGTCCGTGACGGACCATAACCCACTGATGTGGTTACATAAAATGAAGGACTCCACGTCTAGGCTAAAGAGATGATACTTCAATCTCACGGATGTATACAGCTTCGACATGAACTATGCACCGGGTAAGACAAATTATGTGGCCGACGCCTTCTCCCGGAACCCCCCGAACCAAAAGAAACCAATGAAACGAAAGAATTTTGCGTAAATACAACCATGAAGAGAAGCCGAGAAGATACAGCCTTGACTTATTCATTGGAAATTTTCACGCCCTCAACCTACAGAACCAGTCGCCGCAAGACTCCACGAATTTCGGACAGTCCCGAAAAATCCGACGATCCCATTGCAGGCTATTGCCAGGCAGCCGATAAAGATGCGCCACAGAACACAGAGCAAGAAGACGAGCGACGGACACCTTCTCCGCCTCCTGCAGTCCTCGGACTATCTAATGCTTCCTTTCCCCTCTCCGACTACCAACAAATGGCATGCTCATCCAATCCTCTCGGAGATTCTCCTATCCGAAGCATTGACGATCCATCCACGTAAATTCATTCCCACAACCAAAGCGCCATCACCGACCCAAACATCTCGTATTCGTTCGAACCGTCAACGGAGGTTTTTGATCCTCCCGGGGTAGAGTATGAAATCAATAGATCGGTAAACCGGGAAAGAAACCGCGTCGCGCCCAACATCATAGAGTCACGCGATCTGTTCCTAATGAATAATGACAATGTCGCACACTTTGTCACGAAAAGAAATGAACCGGTTTGCTCAGGTGCAAATGCGCTCCTCGTGGAGAATCTGTTGGTTCCTATTACGGACGTCATGCTAGGCCGGGTTAAACTGACCCAAAATGAGAAAACTAAAAATAAGGCATTCATGGCCATGATCGTAAGAGAAAACATACACATACGCACAGATATTGAAATATTAACCGAATGTATAGAATCACTAAGGAATGTTTGCGAGAACCTGAACTTGAGGTCATTTAGAATATCAAATACCGTGGACATGGACGATATAGCTTGGGAAACAGTAGTGAAACGTTTGAAAAGATTTTTTGATGATAGTACGACTAAAATAATTATTTGTAAGAACCCAATTGCAATTCCAGACGAACGGTCACGCCCAGCTATAATAGTCGATACTCATGAGTCCGCCATCAATGGTCACAAAGGCGTCACCTATAACCGTATCCGGCAAAACGATTACTGGCCAAAAATGAAAGAACAAATTCAGGAAGTAATCAGTAAGTGCAAAACGTGTCAATTGAACAACTTGGTAAGGCGCAAGGTCAGACAACCGATGGTACTAACAGATACTCCGGGGTCGAGTTTTGATAAATTATCTATGGACGTAGTCGGACCTCTGGAGAAGACGCGGAATGATAATATATATATCCTGACGATGCAGGACCTTTTGAAAAAATTCTCCATTTTGGTCCCGTTAAAATCAGTAAATTCTTCGGACATAGCCGAAATGTTTCTAAAACGTTGTGTATACGTCCACGGCTCTCCAAAGGTCGTTCTAACGGATCAGGGATCCAATTTTACAAGCGCACTCATGAAAAATGTAGCGAAGCTTTGCCGAATCAAAACCTGTACATGCGCTGCGTTCTCCTATAACACTAGTGTACACGAGGGTACGCGGCTTACGCCCTATAAGTGCGTTTACGGTAAGATAGCTATAGCACCTTCGACCAACGCGGGTATAGACGAAGGGAATGATGCCACGTACGTTGAATAACGTCGGTTCGTTGCGAGAAAGAATTCGCGATATTCAAACCCTAACACAAGAGCATCTGAAAAACGCGAAACAACGGTCGAAGGAGTATTCCGACACGCGATTAAACCCGTGCTCATTCAATGTCGGAGATTGCGTAATGCTAATTTTAGAACATCGCAAAACTAAATTTGCACCCGAGTACACTGGCACCCATAATTAAAATATAATTATTATTCGTTTAATTGTTACTTTAGATTGACGGCGTACGAGTCCCGGCTTCGTGGCTGAAACCTGTTGCAGCAATTGGAAGTCGAGAGACGATAACCGTATTAATCTTGAATCGAAATTATAAACGTAAACTTGGTTTTTTTCTCGCGATCGCTCCTAATTATAGGGCGAGAGTTCCGACTCCGTGGTTGAACTATGTTGCAATGATTTGAAGTCGCGAAAAGGTGAACTAACGAAAACTCTTTTAATCGATCGTAAAATATACTTGTATATGCGCGAAGACTTGTCGCGATCTATTTATGCGGAGGTTGTAATTGAACTCGTGTATAAGCGCGACGCGTACTCGAAGTTGACTTGGAAATAAAAATTAACGTTAAGTCCGATTATTCTCTTGATAGGTACGTGTTTAAAGTCTCGTGGCTGCCTTGGAACTGTCTGGCGCGTGCTCGTGCCGATTTATAAAAGGGTGAGAAAGAAGTTCCCTCGTGCCGCTGCTGCGGCCACGTACAAAATTATGATTGGCTAAAAACTCGGCGTAAACTCTGTTGCTAAGTGCTAAGATCAGTTCGACGGTTGCAAAAGTTGCCTTACGCGACAGCCTATTCAGCGTCTGGCTGTGCTACCTGAGATCTTCTTATCGTCGTGTATATATAGTTATACTTCGCAATGTAAATTAGACTTATCATTTTATGAAGTCGTTCGTGAACATAAAAGTTATACATTCAATTTGATTTTACGGCTTATATTTAATTATTACATATAAAGTTCATGAGGCATAATCGTTGCGAAAGCTATGGTTTATCTATATGCGAAGTTTCGCTTAATTATAACGATTTTTCGAGGCGTCTTTGGACGTAAAAGTTAGCGATGATACGATAATTATTTATTTATTTGTACGGACGTTGACGGAGGAAGTTTTACTGCGTACGTCTCTTACTGCAAATACATTTATCTATGAATAATCCTTCTTTCTCGTAGGTTATTTGTGTCTAGGCGCGTTGAGGAGCTTCGCCTCTTACAATTTATTTAATGCGCACTTCTGTATCGTTTTTACAAATGTTCCTTCGTGTTTATATAAATTATAGACAATTGTTAATAGGGATTCATATATCTAGAAGGTAAGTCAAGAATATTTTATTCGTCTATAGGTAAGCTGTCGCCTTGTGATAATTGGCGTACAGTAGGTCGGTTACCGTGTGTAGAGTGTCGGTGAGGTAAATCATTCGTCGGTATGTTTCCGCTCGTAGGTTGTCGGTAAAGTATTGTGTCTATCGGTGGGTGTATTATCCTATCTCGACTGTCAGATCGGTAAGTAGTTTGTCTGTAGTTGCATTATCGTGAGTCGTTGGATCGGTAAGTATTTGTCTGTAGGTGCATTACCGTGAGTCGTTGGATCGGTAAGTGTTTGTCTGTAGGTGCATTACCGTGAGTCGTCGGATCGGTAAGTATTCTGTCTGTAGGTGTATTACCATAATATATAATATAATGCAATAATAACTTATAATTCTAACTTGTACATTTTCGTGTCGATAATACGTAACGTATATTTGAATTTATATTTATATGAGCGTACATTAGTATATTTCCTATAATTCTAACTTGTACATGCGAGAATATATATTGGTTACAAACGTCGTGGTATATATATTGAATATATATAGGCGTATAGGATATAAATTGTGTTACAAACAGGTTTTAAATACATTGATTACGAGTGTTATAATAAAGATATCGGAGAGGGCCGGATGTTACACTCTCCTTTATAATATTCTAATTTAGGTTTATCTCTCAGCAATTATTATTTAAGAAGTGTAAATAGATCATAGAGATTGATTTTTAAATATAATACGATAATGTTCATCACTTACATAACATAAAATTTCAGAATAAATAATAGAAAATTAATCGGCTTGAATAATTCACATATAAATTTATATACCAACTATACATATTAAATATATATAGTTGATCACTAGATATATAAATATAACCCATAAGTGATAACTCTCTAAGGAGATGTGAACATGATGATAGACAGTAGAAGATAAATCTCTTGTATTGACACAATATGTCAATCAAACTTCATAAAAAAAATTTTTCGTTAACCTTATCTCATAGCAACCCCTGACTTGTGAAGAGAATAACATTTGTAAATAAATTTTATTAAATCCGTGAGGACAATTTGCAATTTAACTTATGACCATTTTAAATAACAACAAAACAAAAAGGTTTTAATTTTCTTGAGTAAACATCTAGTATAGGTATAATAAGATTCGAGTCGTAATCTAACTGTCTGAATAAAATCTCAAGACTAAATAATCAGTTCAATTCAAATCACATTATTAAGTAACAATTTAATTCAGAAAAATTCACTACTATCCGTTTAATTTTGAGTATAATTTAAAGTCAAACCTGATTTCTATCTGTGTAGTCACGTATTGTTATGAGCTATGCTTCAAAGTTTCAGGATTACGTAGAAAGTATTCCGGTTTAATATAATTTAATAACATATAAATCTAGTCTTCTTTCACAATTATTCCTTATTGACCTTTACCTGGGCATATCCTTTACTAATTTAGTTCAGATTCAGGAAATTTTTTTTTTTTTTATTAAGTGTCTCGTCCGAGTTTTTTTTCTTTCCTTCCTTTTTTTTCTTAGAGTATTGGTTCGAGCAGTTTGCCTCTTTATTCTCTTAGTGATGAAATTTTATTTCCTTTTTTTTTTCTTTTATATCCTTCAAACTCCAAATTTGCACTTATTAAAAATACCAATCTGAAATTCAAATCAACTTTAGCACAATAGTATTTAAAAAAAAAAAATTTTTTTTTCTCGAATCAGAAAAGAAAATTTTTCCCCCTTTATTTTATTCTTTTTTTTTTTTTTTTTATCCGCACGCGGTCGTATACCCTAGCAACAACGTAAGTCGAAAAATTTATACGTCGTGGTTCTTGCTGCGCATATCCGCCCGCACGAACTATCGCAGCAGCGACCGTTTCCGACGCACGCGGTCGTATACCGACGCGTGGCCAAGATGGCCGCGCCACGTGGCGATAAATTTAATCGCGCGATCCAGACCGGCCGAGCCCCACGTTGGGCGCCATTTTTGTGATGCGACGACGATCCACTCTCCGAAATGAATTTTTATCCCGGTCCCGATGGGGTCGCGCACACAAAAAAAAATGTAATTTCTTCTTCTCCACTCACTTACCTCCTTTACTGCAGAGGGAGTCCCGCCGGTCTGGTAAAGGATGAGATTTCAACGACACAGCAACACGCAAGAAAAGAAAAAAAAACCAAGATTTCACGTATATAAATTTATTAAAGTCACACTTTCTTTCACACACTCCTATTACGCCCGGTCCCGTGCTCCTACGCCCCCCGACCGCGGTTCGCGCCCCGACACGTCCACCGAACTTGGGCCCCTGCGGGGAGAGCGAGAAAGAAAAGGGGGTACACAAAGGGGGAGAGGAGGAAGGAAGGGAGGACGATGACAGGACGGAAAGAAAATCTGCAAACCGGATCACGAAGGCGTTCACCGGGCGCACGCGATCCCCCGGTGCTAGCGTCCACTGGCTCGCCGCCGGTGCCGGCGTAGCGCGTCGTCGAGGATGGAGGCGGTGCTGGTGCTGCTGGGCCCGCTCGAACTCTCCTCCCCACTAGCTCACGGCGTCTCTCCCGTGGTCTACTCTCCTTCTTTCTTCCTCACGCTTACCTCACCTCACGGAACCGAGCACAAGGCGCGACGGCGCGCGCGAGCGCCTTAATGTTTGTATGTCCGCGAAATGGCGCGCGCGTCGTCGTTATCTGGACAAGTCGGCGCGGCGCCTTGTGACGCCCGTCACAATATATATATATATATATATATATATATATATATATAACAATTTTTATTTTATTTTTATTTTATTTTATTTTTTTTCTTTCTTCTTTTTTTTTTTTTTTTTATTTTTTATTTTTATTTTTATTTTTATTTTATTTTTTTCGATTGAATTCATTGGACTGTAAGACCAATAAAAAATATTTATTAATTAATATATATATATATATATATATATGCATCAAGATTACTGTATGAAGAGTATAGATTTGGATTGGAATTTCCGTTTCCCCTGTTTCAGTCTGTATCCAAGTAATTTCGGTCTAATGAGTAAATAACCAAAATTAAAGTAAACTAAACAAACTTCAACCAAAGTGTACTAGGTGGAAGGTAAATAGACAAAATAAAACGAATTATATATATATATATATATATATATATATATATATATATATATATATTGTGACGGGGAACGCAAGAACTACGTGCGCTTGCTTTCCCACGTCCCGTTGCTCTCTCTAGCCGTAGCCTATAAATATGTATTTGTATATTTCCATGTATAAATGTTGATCTGTTCCAGGCCGACGCACAAGTACACCGGCGGAGAGGTAAGTGAGAGAGAGAGAGAGAGCGGGGAGTGGGGAGAGACGGCCACGCGCGCGAAAAATTAGACAGAGAGACGGCGAAGAGCTTTGAACACACGTTTTAGCCGGCTTGTCGCTCCACGCGCTTTGTTTTCTTTGGCTGTTATGGTGTCGTCTTAGTCATCCTCTGCGGGAACACGCCTCGTGCTCCAGGTGTTCCCCCTCGCTACGTACCTCTTCTTCGGGGAGTGTACACTACCGGATGCGCGTCTTTGTGCCACGGCATTATGTGTGCGTGTAGTGCACTCGCGCTGAGAACGAGCCCGAGCGAACCAACTTGTCGCCTGACGCCGGCTCCGCGGTATAACCGCCCCATCCCGGGGTTTCCGGACTGCGAAGTCGCCGCCTCTCCCGGTGAAGAAAGGCGCTGCTGCCGGACGAGGACGAGCTGCGGGATCATCGAGCTCCGACTCGCTGTAAGCGACAGCCCCTTTTCTCTCTCTCTCTTCCCGAACTCCTCGCTCGCCGTCGCCTCGGCGACCCTCGGTCTGCGTCCCGCATGCCTCGCATATAGGCGCTCTACTATATTATTGAAGCTGCGCTATTAAAGCCGATTTAAATTTTAATTATTTTTATTTTATTATTTCGAGTGTGTTCGATTAGCCGCCCTACCTCACGCGCAATCCCCGAAGAAGAGGTACGTAGCGAGGGGGAACACCTGGAGCACGAGGCGTGTTCCCGCAGACGATGACCAAGACGACGCCGTAAAAGCAAAAGAAAACAAAGCGCGTGGAGCGACAAGCCGGTTAAAACGCGTGTTCAAAGCTCGCGGCCTTCTCTCTGTCTAATTCTTCGGGCGCGCGTCCGTCTCTCCCCGCTCCCCGCTCTCTCTCTCACTTACCTCACCGCCGGTGTAGTTGTTCGTCGGCCTGTAACAGATCAACATTTATACATGCAAATATACAAATACATATTTACAGGCTACGGCTAGAGAGAGAGCAACGGGACGGGGAAAGCAAGCGCACGCAATGCTTGCGTTCCCCGTCACACGCCCATCCTCCAGACGCTGGTAGCCAAAGCGTGACAGCTCGACCCAACATCTCTCTCTCGGATCGAACATCGTGTCAGGATGAGGAACTGGGATGGCTGCGGTCTACCGCTGGGGATCACCGGAATGAGGAAGGACGGGTAAAGAACTCCCTTCCCAAGACGCAGTTGTTTGGGAGGGCCGGATTCGCCGGCATACCGTCGACGAGTTCGGAAGTTAATCGGCCCGTTGACGGGCGCGGGCTTGGGCCCGAGTGCGGCGGGGGGATTGGTCCCGCGGCGGGGTTGAGCGTCCGCTGTTCCTGGGGCTACCTACTTTTCGCCTTACCAGGCGCGTGTCGTTATGACAGGCGGCTACGCTGTTATCGGGCTCCGCAGGGGCTCGCGCTTGGGTTCTTCGACGGATTACGATTCGCGTCCTACGCGGTCTCCCTAATCTACGCGGTGCGATATCGGTGTTAGATCGCGTGGCATTGCTCGCGGAGGTATCGCTTCGCACGCTCGTATCGGAATTACAATGAGGCGCGTCGTCGGGACGGCGTAGGCTCACCAGTGGTGTTACAATGCGGATTCGCTCGCTCGCCTCGACATTACAATTCGACGCATCGCAGTCACGCTCTTCGCCCGAAGGCTCTTCCATGTCGGAACTGCTATCATCTTCGGGGTCGTGATCTCGATGGTAGGGCTTCAGGTAGGCGACGTGATGCTTACCAGCATCTCTTCCCGTAGAGTCGATCAGTCGATAAACATTCGTGCCGAGTTTCTCCATGATGGTAAAGGGCCCGCCGAATTTCGGGGCCAGCTTGGCGCTGACGCCCTGTATGCCTGAGGAGAGGATACGACTACGCCGACATACGCGATCGCCAATGGCGTAATGCAGGTCAAGATTATTGATTAATTTTAGTTTAGCTTAGATGGAATTCACATATTTGATTTAAGTTAAATTTTAAAGTTACATCCAATTAATATATATATATCAGTATTATATAAATTAATGTATATGTGTCTATTTAACTTAAAATTAGTTTTGCTTGAAAAACTGCACAAATATTATATTACCGTATTCGGCAGTATGTTTCATTTGTGCTGCTTTTCAGCCGCTTTCGCCGAATTGCCGTTGGCCTTGGCCGAGTTCGAGAGTGGTTTACATCTACGAACTTGTAACGTAAACACTCGCAATGTGCTGTGCGTTCGCACTCTGTAATATCACAATTTTCGATAAATAAAATTATTAAATTATTTCCGCGCATCCGCGTCACTTGCGAATATTCGCCGGGGCACTAAATATAATACAATATATTATGCCATATATATTATACAATATATATATATATACATATATATATATATATATATATATATATATATGCAATAGAGTATATAATAAAATACATAATAGCATATATAATTAAATATGCATAAATGTATAAATGTATATATATTCCTATATCAAGTGCGATCCCGAGATCGCGTTGGGCGCGAATAGTAACCCGTCGAAGAACCCATGCGCGAGCCCCTGCGGAGCCCAATAACAGCGAAGCCGCCTGTCATAACGACACGCGGCGACATGTAACGGTGCGCGTGTCCGCCTCGAGCACGAGGACGGCGGGCACGGCCGTTGCAAATCTGTGCCCGGCTGAGCTTAGCCCCGAATGATTCCGGCGAGGGAGAGGGGCGGTTCGCGAAGGGCGAAATATCGCGTTCAGGATTGCACATGAGGTAGGGCGGCTAATGGAACACACTCGAAATAATAAAATAAAAATAATTAAAATTTAAATCGGCTTTAATAGCGCAGCTTTAATAATATAGTACAGCGCCTATATGCGAGGCGTGCGGGACGCAGGCCGAGGGTCGCCGAGGCGACGGTGCGCGAGGAGTTCGGGAAGAGAGAGAGAGAGAGAGAGAGAGAGAAAAGGGGCTGCCACTTACAGCGAGTCGGAGCTCGAAGATCCCGCAGCGCGTCCTCATCCGGCAGCAGCACCTTTCTTCATCGAGAGAGGCGGTGACGTCGCCGTCCAGAAACCAGGGGATGGGGCGGTTATTCCGCGGAGACGGGGTCGGGCGACAAGTTCGTCCGCTCGGGCTCGTCCTCAGCGCGAGTGCACTACACGCACACACAATGCCGTGGCACAAACACGCGCGTCCGGTAGTGTACACTTCCCGAAGAAGAGGTACGTAGCGAGGTGGAACACGTGGAGCACGAGGCGTGTTCCCGCAGACGATGACCAAGACGACACCATAACAGCAAAAGAAAACAAAGCGCGTGGAGCGACAAGCCGGCTAAAACGCGTGTTCAAAGATCGCGGCCTTCTCTCTGTCTAATTCCTCGCGCGCGCGGCCGTCTCTCCCCATTACCCGCTCTCTCTAATGTTGTAGAGCAGACGCTGACGCCCTGTATGCCTGAGGAGAGGATATGATTACGCCGACATACGCGATCGCCAATGGCGTAATGCACGTCGCGACGTCTCGCATTATAATAGCGAGCTTGCTTTGCCTGCGCTTTCTGCGAGTTTTCCGCTGCCTTTAGATGGAGATCAGATAATTTCTCCATGCGCTCTTTCCAATGTTGTAGAGCAGCCTCTTCTTGCGCAATCTGTGCGCGCTGCTCCTCCTGGCGACGGTGTGTGCCAGGGGCTGAGGGGTGATGACCCGTATTAAGGAAGGCCGGACTTACGCCAATGGAGTCTTGTACGGATGTATTGTACGCGAACATCAGCTCGGCGATGTGCGCATCCCAAGTACTGTGAGACTCCTCAATGAAGGCGATTATCGCGGTCTTCAGAGTCCTATTGACCCTCTCTACCGGATTGGCTTGAGCGTGATAAGGAGGTATCGTGGAATGCTCCACCCCACGCTCCACAAGGAATTTCTCAATGATTTTATTACAAAATTTGGTGCCATTGTCCGATAGGAATACTTCGGGCGTAGCAAAGCGTAAAAATACGCGATTTTTCAACTCGCGGCGAATCGTTTGCGCATTCGCCTTTCGGATGGGGATACATTCTACCCAGCGAGTGAATAGATCCATGAAGACGAGCAAATACTCGTATCCCCGGGTAGATCGTGGAAATGGACCCATCACATCTCCAGCTACTATTTCCCAAGGGCGGGTGACCATTCGATTGCCCATCAGGCCAGCTGGTGCAGCCTGCTGTACCTTACATTGATGGCACACGGTGCAGTCACGGACTTTGTGCATTGATGGCCAATAGTATGATCGTACAATTCGGTCATACGTTTCATGGCGTCCGAAATGACCAGCTGTGGGCTCCTCATGACATTCATGAAGAACGGTACGACGATCTTCCACGCATCCTGGTCATCTACTAAATCTTCGACGGCAGGATCGGGACGGTAGTAGTATAGTCGCTGCTCAACGACTTTCCACCATGGGAGGTTGGTCGGATCGCTCACCACTTTCTTACGAAGGTGCAAGTACCAGGGATCTTGCACATCGGTGACGCCGAGGGAGGCGACTTCGCAGGTCGGCTCGTCTTCGTACAAACGAGAGAGGGCGTCTGGTACGCAATTCAAGGTACCTTTCCGATGGATGAATTCGTAGTCATATCCCTGCAATTCCAAGGCCAAAACGGGCGAGTCTACCCGTTGGGTTGTCAAGATTGGTGCAATCTTATCCGGATCGGGTCGAAAACCGTCACGATCCACGAGGACACCGAGGAACCCTACCTCAGCGAGTCCGAATTTACTCTTCTGCCGACGGATGGTCAAGCCTGCACCGGAAATCCGTCTCAGAAGATGCTCGAGCCACCTGAGGTGCTCGTCAGAGCTCTGCGTAGCGATTATCACATCATCGAGGTAGGCGAAGGCCACCGGCTCCATTTCAGGGCCTATCAGCTTGTCGCTTAACTGCTGAAAGGGGCAGGGCCACCGGCGACACCATATGGCATACGGGTCCATTCGAATAATCCCATGCCTGGAACCGTGAAGGCAGAGAGGTGTCGCGACTCCTCACGAAGAGGGACCTGATGGTAGGCGCTGCTGAGGTCCAGTGTGGAGATGTATCGCGCATTTCTCAGTTTCCGTAAGATTACGTCCATGTAAGGAAGCGGGTACGCGCTGACCTTGGACACGGAATTCAATTTGCGATAGTCCATACAGAAACAGTAGCTCCCATCGCTCTTGCGAACCATCACGACGGGGCTAGACCATTCGCTGGTTGATCTGCGAATTACGCCCTGATCAAGGATCTTGCGAACTTGCGCATGCATTTCCAGCTCTATCTTCTGAGAGACCGGATAATAAAGCTGCTTAATCGGCTTTGCATCGCCGACATCGATCACGTGGTCGGTCAGATGCGTGCAGCCCAGAGGCTGATCAGCCGGAGGCAGCATCCGGTCGAGGAGTTCCTCGAGAGCTCAACGTTGACTATCGTCGATATCGGCCAAGCCTATAGAGGCAAGCGAATACGCCGAGGTAACTGAGACGGTGCAGAGTTGTAACGGAACAAAATCCGCAGCACCCTCGATCGACATGGTGTTGTCTCGCGGGTGGATGACCGCATTGAAGGCGCGGTAGAAGTCTGCACCGAGCAGACAGTTATTTTCCAAGTCTGGAATTATGATGACGTCTAGCTCCATTTCTATGTCTGCTATGGCAAACGGAAGGGCCACCTGGCCTACTATCGGCTCAATTTTTCCCGTGGCGAGTCGAGTGCCAGATCCAGGAAAATGTCGAACTAGACGACCGAGGGCAGATGCAATCTGCAGGCCGATTGCTCCGAGAGCTGTACGAGTAGCCCCTGCATCAAGCAGTGCGTGAATGCGAAACTCACCTATGCCTACCTGTACCCACCATCGTGAGTACCGATCGGGGTCGACACTTGTGGCTGAGTCAGCGGAGTCACGGTCGTGATGCTTCTCCTTTACAAACAGGAGGGAGCAATCATCATTACCCTGTGTCCTCGCAGCTGCATGCTGATCTTCAGAGGTCTCACGGGGCGTAGGGGCGCGTTGGACCTCAATTACTCGCCCTTTTTCTCATTTCCCGAGCACTCGGGACAGCTGCGCAAGGTGTGGAAAGCCCAACTACAGCCCCAACTTTCAGCAGTTAAGCGACAAGCTGATCGGCCCTGAAATGGAGCCGGTGGCCTTCGCCTACCTCGATGATGTGATCATCGCTACGGAGAGCTTTGACGAGCACATCCAGTGGCTCGAACATATCCTGCGACGGATTTCCGATGCCGGCTTGACCATCAATCGGCAGAAGAGTAAATTCAGACTCGCAGAGGTACGGTTCCTCGGCGTCCTCGTGGATCGTGACGGTTTTCGACCCGATCCGGATAAGATTGCACCAATGTTGACTTACACCGCACCAAAGAACCTGAAGCAGCTCCGTAGGTTTTAGGCCTTGGTATCGCCAGTTCTTAGAGAACTTCCGTACGTCGAGGGCTATTTCTTCCAGGTGATAACCGATCACAGCAGCCTTCGTTGGCTGCACTCATTGCGCAACCCCACGGGCAGACTCGCCCGTTGGACCTTGGAATTGCAGGGATACGACTACGAAGTCATCCATCGGAAAGGTACCTTGAATTGCGTATCAGACGCCCTCTCTCGTTTGTACGAAGACGGGCCGACCTGCGAAGTCGCCTTCCTCGGCGTCACCGATGTGCAAAATCCCTGTTATTTGCGCCTTCGTAAGAAAGTGGTGAGCGATCCAACCAACCTCCCATGGTGGAAAGTCGTTGGGCAGCGACTATACTACTACCGTCCCGATCCTGCCGTCGAAGATCCGAAAAGGAACGTTGAGCTCGTTTGATCCTTGAAGATCTCGGTGAGTTGAAACGTGTGACAACTTTGGCAGCAGGAAAATACCAGAGTCAAAATAACGAGACACGAGAAAATAATAAATAATAAAGTAATAAAAACGAAGGTGACGAGAAATAAAACATTACAATAGTTTAAGTTTCGCGTACAAACTCCGGCTCCGTTTAATATATGGAAAAAAGATATGCGACCGAACTTATTGCCTGAACCGTGTTGCAGGAACTCTAAGGCGGTTAAATTCATTACAACAGTTAAGTTTCGCGTACCAAGGCCGGTTCCGTTTAATATACGAAAAATAGATATACGACCGAACTTATTACCTGAACCGTGTTGCAGGAACTCTAAGTCGATGTACGCGCGCGTCGACGTTTCTCGCTTGCTGGTTACCTTGAAACTGCTGTGAGCGATGCACTCCCGCTCAAATAAAGCTAAAGGTAAGTTCTTCTCCGAGCCGCCGCTGCAGCCAGTTGCAGTATTCTGATAGGCTGCGGAGCAGTGCTCGTGGCTTGTTGCTAACTGCTCGATGTAGTTCTGCGGTCGCACCGGTATTACTGCGCGCCAGCTGTGTCAGGGTCTGGAGTGGTCACCGCAGATCTTCTTATGGCCGTGTATATATAGTTATACTTCGCCATGTACTTCGCTTATAAGAGTTTAACGAAAAGTTATTATAAGTTATAATTGAACTTTCACATTACTTCTACGGATGATATTTAAAAGGTACAAAAATATTTTATAAAAAGAAAATGTTGCAAATGATATTAGGAGTGTGAATAAGTCTTTCCCGTTTTTTGTAAGAGATGGCGCCACCAATACTGTGCGAGTATTCAATGGTTACATATGTCATAATCAAAGCTTATTCATATGTCAACAATTCCATACTAACACATTAGTTAAAATTTTTTCGCATCATAAATTTTTAATATCGTGAAAATGTCGAAATTTGAGCCGAGTCGACGTCATTTGCGGGAAGTTTCAGTTTATTGGTTCAATTTGAAGAAATCTGCTGCCGTGACGCATCGATTGCTTCAGGAGGCTTATGGAGAAGGTTGTGTCGATGATTCAAGTGTTCGCGGATGGTTTCGACGCTTCAAAAGCGGTGATTTCGACGTGGAAGACAAGGAGCGTTCCGGGCGGCCGCAAATCTTTGAAGATCGAGAATTGGCGACTTTGCTTGATGAAGATTCTTGTCAAACGCAAGAAGAACTTGTTGAAGCATTGGGAGTTCACCGAACAACCATTTCCAAGCGTTTGAAAGCCATGGGAATGATCCAAAAGCAAGGAAATTGGGTGCCGTACGAACTGAAGCTGAGAGACGTCGAACGGCGTTTTTTCACTTGCGAACAGCTGCTTCAGCGACATAAAAGAAAGGGTTTTCTGCATCGTATCGTGACTGGCGATGAAAAGTGGATAGGTTACGATAATCCGAAGCGAAGAAAATCATGGGGACTACCCGGCCATGCATCATCATCGACTGCCAAGCCAAATATTCATGGCGCCAAGCTCATGCTCTGTATATGGTGGGACCAGCTAGGTGTGGTTTACTATGAGCTTCTGAAACCGAATGAAAGGATCACAGGCGAGGTCTATTGACGACAATTGATGCGTTTGAGCCGCGCACTGCGAGAAAAACGGCCACAATACTCCGACAGGCACGACAAAGTTATTTTGCAACATGACAATGCTCGCCCACATGTTGCACCGCCGGTGAAAACATACTTAGAAACGCTCAAATGGGAAGTCCTACCCCACCCGCCGTATAGTCCAGACGTTGCTCCGTCTGATTACCATCTCTTCAGATCGATGACGCATGGCCTGGCTGACCAGCACTTCCATTCCTACCAGGAAGCCAAAAAATGGGCGGATGACTGGATAGAGGCCAAACCGGTCGAATTTTTTCGCAACGGGATTCGTATGTTGCCAGAAAGATGGGAAAAAGTTGTAGCTAGCGATGGCCAATACTTTCAATAATTCATTTGTAACCATTTTTTCACAATAAAGGCTCAAAATTTGAAAAAAAAACGGGAAAGACTTATTCACATACCTGATATAATTTATAACTGTATGAAATATCGCTTAAATCCGACAAATTACATGATTCGATATTTGTTTAAGTATTATAATAATATTCGTTAGTATTATAATAATAGTAGTATAATAAAGTATTATAATATTAGTATAATCTTCGTACTTTTATTCGTATAAAACGGAATTATTTACCTAATTTATAATATTTATCGAACATACGACCGATTCACGCTATTAGTAATTAAAATTCTAACTCTAATTCTATATTGAATGTTTGGACACCTTTTCAAAAGCTTACAATGAAGATATAATATATATATATATATATATATATATATATATTATTTCTTAATCATAGTTGTCGTATTAAACTTAACTATCTTTTTTGTGTTATAATGAACAACAACCATTGTAATATTATTATTACACATTCATGCGAGAAAAGGAATCTTTGCGTCTTACAATATTTAGCAATTTATAATGTTTAGCATAATTTCTTGTTAATTAATATTAGGTAAATAAAATTATTATAGCATTATTGCTTGATGTGAAAAGTTTACGTGATGTGAAAAGTCTCTTGCATCTTTCTAAAGCTTACAGTATAGATACAGGCATGATTACATATATCGGTACGCATATCATTGTTTATTAGCGCTACATAAATAAATTTATTAGAATGCTAATATTACGGACGCAGGTCGGCTGTGGGTGAATAGGTTGTCGTCTTCAGGTAAGTTACTGTGTGTGGCTTTTATGCGTCCGTAGCTTATCTTATTGGCTGTAGTCTTATAGGTGAGTTACCATCTGTAAGTTCGCCGATAAGGCAGACCGTCCGTAGGTAAGTTATCTGCCGTAAGGTAAGTTATCCTCTGTAGTTTCATGCGTATGTAGGTAAGCTATCGTAAGGTAAGTTATCTTCTGTATGGTAAGTTATCTCCTGTAGTTTCATAGGTAAGTTATCATCCGTAGTCTTATGTGTATGTAGGTAAGCTATCGTCTGTAATCCCATGTGCATATAGGTAAGCACGACGTATAAGGTGTGTGGCATGAGGTAAGTCATCAAGAGCAGTCGTATGATCATGCAGTACATTGGTGTAAGGGTACATATATATATTAGTATATATAGTAACTATATATATAATTATAGTACTATATATAATAATATATAGTATATATAGTAACTATATATTATTATATATAGTACACCTAGTATTGTATGTAGTTTTTGTCTTCATAGCATAGAGGATTTTAACATATATATTTATAAAAATATTCTCATTTGTTATTAATTTAAAAAATGAAAAGTAATAGTTTATTAAATCTTTACAACTAAGGTTTCGGACAGGGCAGTATATTACCATACAATAGTGTATTTAATAGATGCTTATATCTAAGAATTCGAGGAGGGCCGGATATTAAGTCCCCACCCTTAATTGGAAGTACGGGGCAATGCGCCTGCTTCTTCTTAGTGACGACCTGCCCGTAGTTGGATTTCTTCTCGGATCTCGCGAATCGTACGGCGCGGCTTTGCTGGCATCGTTCTTGAGGACCATGCGGATCTATCTGGTCGAGGTCCGCAAATGGGCGTTATGCTCGGTGGTCTCGGTGGTTCGTCGAGCCTTACCGGTGCTTCGCTATCTTCAGGTGTATGCGTCGGTTTGCTCGCGTATAATAGCAGATTTGTGATAGAACTAAGAATTGCTTCTAGCAGTTTAAAACTCCACCCATAGATGTCGTAGAGCCGATATCCATGTATACCCGTATTGATTATCGTTGATAAGATCTGAAAAATTATGATGATCATTAATATCGCAGCAGATGCACTTCCGAATGTCAGGAAGTGTGCCCAAATTTCGCTTAATTTCGACTCAGTTAATTCCTTTATATCTTCCAGGTTAACTAAATTTCCGTAGTTCATCTGGCTCTGGTACGTGCTTTTCCCCTTTGCAACTTCCGCGTCAGGTCTTCCAGAATGGCTGGTTTGATAGACGTGAAGCTTATGTGTTCCTGGAAGCTTTCTAGTTCTACCTTGGTGTAAATGCCACTGTCTACTATGCCATTGATATTTTCGTATTTCCAAGTCGGTTTGGTCATAGGTCGAAGTATCTGAGGCGATGCGCTGTTTGTTACATGCGGGGTAAGCTGCAGCTATTTTCCATCAATCTCTGTCATTGTTGGTAGAATAGTCGTGTAGTCTCTGCTTCTCCCGTATGCGGTTACTAAATGCGTTCTGGGTTTGATAAAAAGTGACTCATTATTACATTTCACCGGAAGGTCGTGAAAACAGGTTTCCTCTCGGCGGATTGTACATTGAACCTCCCTGCACTGAACTATATGGGCCATTTCTCCAGCTCGGTATGCTGTGTAGCCTCTGGTCCTCATGATGGCCATTGCGATTATTATTCTTTAGGATTTCTAAAATTTAATGGGGCCCAATGTATTCAGGTGCGAATTTGTTTTTACGAGGCTCTAAGATTAGCATGACCCAGTCGCCTACCTCGAATATGCACGAATTCATGCGCGTATCGTAGTATTCCTTCGACCGCAGTTTTACGTGTTTTAGGTGCTCTTGCGCTAGAGCTTGGATATCCCGAATTCTCTCTCTTAATTTGCCGACGTATTCAATGTACGTGGCGTCATTTCCTTCCTCTATATTCACGTTGGGCGAAGGTGCTCTCGATATTTTGCCATACACGCATTCGTAGGGTGTTAAACGCGTACCCTCATGTACACTGGTGTTATAAAAAAACACAGCGCATTCCACCCAATCATCCCATTCGTTGATTTTTTGATGTACATTTTTAAGTATTCTTTGAGACAGTGATACATGCGCTCAATCGAACCGTTTGATTGCGGGTGAAAGGCGGTGGTTGTACTAGTCTTAATTCTACAGAGTTTCACAACATTCCTCATAAGTGCGCTGGTGAAGTTAGATCCCTGATCCGTTAGAACGACCTTTGAAGAGCCATGGACGTATACGCAACGTTTTAAAAACATTTCGGCTATGTCTGAGGAATTTATTGACTTTAAAGGGACTAGAATTGAATAGGACTTCGTTAAAAGGTCCTGCATCGTCAGGATGTAAACATTATCTTTCCACGTCTTCTCCAGAGGTCCGACTATATCCATTGATAACTTATCAAAACTCGCTCCCGGGATATCTGTAAGCACCATCGGTTGTCGGACCTTATGTCTTACCAGCTTATTTAATTGACAAGTTTTACATTTGTCTATTGCTTCCTGGATTTTTTCCTTCATTCTTGGCCAATAATAATTTTGACTGATGCGGTTGTACGTCTTAGTGACACCCTTGTGACCGTTAATAGGGGACTCGTAGGTATCGACTATTATAGCTAGGCGCGATTGCGCATCTGGGATCGCAATTAGATTCTTGCAAATAATTATCTTAGTTGGACTATCGTCGAAATATCGTTTTCAAAAGGTTAACTATCATGTCCCAAGCTATATCGTCCATGTCCACGGTCTTCGATATCCTAAAAGATCTCAAACTCAGGGTCTCACAAACATGCCTTAGCGACGCGATACATTCTGTTAATATTTCGATGTCGGTGCGTATGCGCATGCTTTCTTTTACGACTAGGGCCATGAATGTTTTATTTTTGGTCCTTTGGTCCTGCGTTACTTTTACTCGACCTAACATAACGTCTGTGATCGGGACCATTTCCTCCCGTATATGCAGTATTTGAATTGCTCCGCGCAATACAACATTGCTAAAAGCTCTTTCTCAATGCTGCTATAATTGACTTCTGCATGAGATAGAAGTCGACTAGCTTAGGAGACGGGGAGTAATTTTCCGGCGAGTTCTAAATACTTCTGGTCGTCTTCCTCTATTATTTTAGCTGCAATTATTAAGTCCTCTATGTTTGCTTTCAATTTTTCTATTCTCCACACCTTCGACATCTTGTTATCTTCACCCGCGCAGTGTGCGTCGTTCCTTTGGTCGTTCTCAGCGAATATTGTCTGCACGTGTTTTTCTTGGTGGGGGATATCCCGGAAGTCTCCAAGTTCGTGGTTTCCCGTATCTAGTTCCACAAATATGCTTCGAACGGAGTCGTTCGTTCCAATGACAGTCGTATACTTCCGAATTTTAGCGCATTCTCCGAGTAATTTATCTCTGCTCCGACGCTCTTGAAAAAGTTTGATCCGAGAAGGACCGCATTCTTTAACGGCAGGCTGTCGCGTATAATAATAAACTCCACGTTCGTTCCGTAAATGTCTATCTCGCACAGACCCACTGCTTCTTCGTCTGCTCCAGTAAGGCCAACTACGATAGGTGATTTCTCGAAACCGTAAGCCAGTACGTTTCACTCTATCACAGAATGATTGATGATATTCGGCTCTGCTCCCGAATCTACCATGGAATCTACCACTGCGTCCTTAAAGTGCTTAGATGTTATGTGCACCGTACGGATTTTACAAGTCTTATTTTTTATGACGTAGACTCGTCGCTTATCGCAAGAGTGCTCACGGGACGCCTGCTTATATTGCTCGGTCCCGGTGCGCCCGTACACAGGCCGGTTCTTCCGTTTCCCTGGTTTTGCCTTGCCCTTTTCTCGTCCTGCCATCTTTTCGTGTAGCAATTTTTTACTACATGTCCGATTTTTTTGCAATAACTGCAGTGCGGAGGCGCGAGGTTGCGCGAATTGTTCGGCCTGCTAGGGCCTGGTTCATACCGATTCCTATTGTGTTGGGGCGGGTCACGTGATGGGGACGCCAGATTATTTATTCGGTCTGGGCCGGTCGTTCGATTCCCGACGTCGAGGATATCGATCGTTTTGTTTCCGAGACTGGCGATGTCCTTTCTCATAGCGGTTGTTCCTAGTCGGTCTGTTCCTATAATTCCAATTCTTTTCATGGTGACTCTGCTCCCTATTATCGTTCCGGTTGTCATGAGAATTAAACCGGTCGCGGTAGTATCTGCGCTCGTATTCTACAAATCTATTTCCTGATGTCGATCGAGCACTCGGCGCGCCATGTTTCTCGCGGTCTTTCTCCATTTGTTTCTCCGCCGCTATGGCTTCGTCGATTATCATGCCGAGTGGGCAGCCCTCTGTGTTTTTCATCCAGAGCCGCAGGTCCCGGTCTAGACCATCCATAAACGCATCCAAGACGTCTTCCTCTATTTCTTCGATCTCCTGTGCACTAATCTCGACACCGCGTTTAATTCTTTTGCGGTCAAACAGCGCATCCCGTATGTTTAGCATCCGGTTTATGTATGCTAGCATAGGTTCATTATAGTGTCATCTTGCATGCGCAAGTTCCCCACGAAGGCTGTTTAGCGTTTCGATGGGTTCGAATATCTGCTTCAATCAGCTGGCCCGGCGCTGCTTCTGTTCGGGAGTAGGACCTTGGGATTTGGTCTGGGTTTCGTAGATTCCTTGGTGCATTCCTGAATCTAGACGGGTTGTTTACTGAAATGACGCTTTTTATTCGAGGCGTGACGGGTGGATTTTGTGGGTTTGCCTCCAGCACAGTATTTAATGTGGATTCGTGCAACTGTTCGAGTGTTTCCTCGGTCTCTAAACGATTTGCTCACTCCTCCTCAAGTTGCTTCTGCAACAAGTCCGCGCGCTGTTTCTCGGCGGTTCCGGTAAAGGTTAGCTGTTCCTCTCTTTTTCTTAATCTCTGTTCACGTTCTTCCAGTTCGTGGGCCGTGTCCTCCAGCTCTTCGCCTGATAGCTGGTTTTTGTAAGACATTGTGGCGTTGAGATTGTTATCTGTGCTGACACTTACTTTTTTCGGCGCGTTACCGCCTATAAATCTGTACTATTACCTACGGTTATCGATGATTTTCCTATTGATCGGTACACTTACCGACTGCAGTTTTATCTATCGCTATGTTACCGACGGCCTCACAATTGATCGGTACTATTACCGACTGTTACTTTGTCCTGTCGATATGTTACCCGACGATCTCACAATTGATGGGTACTATTACCAACTGTTACTTTACCTGTCAGTGCGTTACCGACGTCTCACAATTGAGTGCTGTTACGGAATGCAGAGATGTCGACCTTTTACCGACACTGCGCTTCGGTGACCGTATTATCGCCACTGGTTGTACTAAATTCTATCGGTATTATTGCCGACTATATGTCACCTACCTTTACTAAATATTATTTATAAGTTTCTTATTATTCTTCTTGTTACCTTATTGCTCCAATATTCTTTTATCAGCGAGGGAAAAGAAAAATTAGCAAGCGTATATTTTACGCGCAATATTTCGTTTAAGATTTCTAATTTACAAATTATTCAGTTAGTAGTAAAAATTTAACTAATTCTCGATGGATAAGCGTTCGAAAGCTCGTTCGAACTCAGCTCGCTGCAGTTCGTTCACTTCATCCGTTTTGTCGGTTGTCTTACCTTCTAATATTCCTAACGTTACTTTTACTACGGTGGCGACGGCGGACCTCAAACTTTTGTACTCCTCAGTCCTTTGCGTCAACAATTCAACAATCTGCTAGTCGTTATTCTGTCCTACCAAAAGACTCTCTTGCTCCTCTTGTAAGATATTAAACATCGCGCCTAATTTGTGTTTTAGTTCGCGGTTTTCGTTCTCTAAAGCCTTTATTCTTTCTGACAGAGAATTTCCCTGATCTCGCCTTCCTTGTTCGTTCGACAGGGGAAGGACTAGATTCCTTTCGATCCTCCCCAGTCGGAGAATCGAGAATCTGTCTAAATCCCCCTCTGTTAGGAGCGGAATCATTCGTAGCGAAAGGTGTCTATTGGTATATGTATTGGTATATGTAATATATATATATATATATATATATATATATATATATATATATATATAATTCGTTTTATTTTGTCTATTTACCTTCCACCTGGTCGACTTTGGTTTAAGTTTGTTTAGTTTACTTTAATTTTGGTTCTTTACTCATAATGTCGAAATGACTTGGATACAGATTGAAACAGGGGAAATGGAAATTCCAATCATAATCAATCTTATTAGACAAAAATTCTCAAATTTATTACGATCAAAATTTAACTTAAAATCGGTCAAAGGAGGGAATTGAAAGAACGTATTTATTATTTTAATTGAAAGAAATAGGGCAAAGAGGAAAAAAAAAGAAAGAGGGGAAGAAAAAAATTTTTTAGTTATCTGCTAAGTCGTCTTTTAGCTTATGTATTCTTGATTTAACTCAAGATAGTTAAATCAATTTAGTTCCAGCCTGTTTAAGTTCGATGTGTGTAACTTCATATAAATAACTTCATATAAAGAACTTTATATAAACCCTATATTTCCTTGATCAATTAAATTTAATTTATATAAAGCTGTTCGATCTTATCGACGTTTAATATGTTTTACCCCAGCGATTTTTTTTGGTTTAATTTAGGCGTAAATTGTTTAAATTGTTACGAGATTCAATTAAGTTGAATTTCTTTTACAAAGAATTTATTAAACAAAGAGAAAGACATTTATTTCATCAAAGAAAACAAAAAGCAATTTATGTCAGAGTTAAATAATATTAGCATGAGAACATTGAATTTAAGATAGATCGCCTTCGATTCCAATAAGTTTATATCAGAATTTAAGTGATTTATATAATTGGAAGTTGAGTTTAAAACAGAATTTGAAATGAACTAAATTTATATCTGAAAACCTTTATATTACTTTATATTAAATTAATTTAGGAGAAAGGCAAATCTTATTTAACATTTCAAAGATGCTTTTATTTAGATAAAATATTTTTGTTAAAATCATACCGCATGCCGTCTGTAACATACGCCGTACGCAATGTTACAATATATATATATATATATATATATATATATATATATATATATATATATATATATATATATATATATATATATATAATATACATAGTTTCAAGGTTGTTGGCAAAAAACCCTATTTTGACATTATTTATTTTGTTCAAACTAAAAAAATGTAGCCTATGTCACTTCTGAAGTTAATATAACCTGATATACGTTATACGTATAAAAATAAAAACATAATTTGTCGTCACAAATTACGTTCAAGATGGTTTGGCATATAACCATTTTATAAGAGAAAACGATGAAAGAGACAGAAAGAGAGAGAGAGAGAGAGAGAGAGAGAGAGAGAGAGAGAGAGAGAGAGAGAGAGAGAGAGAGAGACAGAGAGAGAAAGTGAAACTTTCATACACAAGAGAAAATAAAATTTACAAAAATCAAAAGATATCCACAAGATATGGATAGTGCCATCTTAACATCAAGAACAAAAAGAATAGTACTGACTAAAACCACTCCTTCTTTAGAATAAGAATCCAAAAATTGGATATGACCATTGAACTGTATTGGACTGGTATTAATAGTTTAAGCGGATTACTATGAATGGAGATTCGTGATTCAAGACCCTGCCTTCTGGCAATTGGAGAAACTGACTGATAAAACCGATAACTTAATTTATTGATGAAAGTAAAATGATTTTCAATAAAAAAGCATAGCCTATATCCTTTTCAAGATAATATAGAGTCTATATATCAAATTTTAGAGCAATTTGTTCAGTAGATTTTTTGTTTATCGTGTACAAACAAAAACATGCTTTGTCTTGACAAATTAGTATGATATGATATGATATGATATATCTGGTGACTACAGTAGCACTTTCCATTGGTTGGGTAACACAACTACGAAAGTTATCCAAAGACTGGATCCAACGACTTGTACAGAAGTGTGCTCCTATAAGCGTCTATCTTCTTTAGTTATATGTAACTTAATTTCTTTATTTTCATTTTTTATCTTCCTTAATTAATCACAATTTATACGTATGTTACAAATATAATGTAAATGTAGATACAATTTACTTATACATTTCATAAAATTAGACACAATTAAATACATTTTCGTTGTTACATGAAAATGATTAACCAAAGTCTTATATAATAATACTGATCAATTTTCATCACTTGGGAGTTCTAGCGTCTGCACCTAATGGCCTAAAAAAGTAGAAAGCGCGCCAAAATTCGAATTTGAAAATAAAATGCCTATGTTGCCTTTTAAAGTTCACATTTAAATTATTAATTAGGAATGATCTTAAAATGAAATACTACTTTTAATTTTTTATACATATTTATTAAAAAAAGACATTTTTTATAAATATGAAATTAAAATAATTAGTATCTATTTTTAGGTATATAATAAAACCATTACATAACAAGTATGAAACTGAACAATTTATTAAAACATCATTCATCGTTAATACAATATATTCTAAATTTACGTGATTAAATATTTTAAAAAAAATTTTAAATTGATAACATAAAATTGAAAAATCTTTCTTATTTATTGAAATGTTCAATACTACGAAAAGTATAGGACCATTTTCAGAAAAATCTACGAAAACATTATTATCAAAAAATATTTTTTCTTTAAAAATAATTGAGTTAATGATAATTATGTTTTGTTTGTAATCTAATAGTAATGTGTATTTTTTATAGTCCTTTAAAAATGTAGCAGGAAATAAACCTTGTAAGGTTGATAAATATTGTTCAATAAGAACGTTTAAATTTTTATAAATATCGCTATGTATATGTAAACTCCAAGCAATGTTATTTTTTTTTTTTTTAATTAAATGAATGTTCTAAATTTCATTATCTTTTGCAGGTGATTTAAAGTAATCGATAATATGGCACCCGTGAGGTAATTATTTAAAGTTGTCCTATAAATGTCATAATTTAGATATCTGTTATTAATGTCTTATAAACAACTTAAATCAGACAGAAATCAGATCTCCTACAATTCTCTATACTAACTGGGAAGGGAACGAAGTCCACTCCTTTTCTCTACCCTCCATAGTTTATATTATAAGTCTATTATATTCGCACAGTTTAGTAGTTGGTCCACAAAATCTAAAATATTTTGTTTGTAAGTTTTTAATTGTACTATAGCGTATAGATTAATGGCATGCTGCGTAATTTAACAAAGAGTTCTTTTATTATTACAATCACCTAGAATATTTATTGTTTTCGCATCTCATTTGAAAGTTACTATATTCTTTTATCATATTCTTCCAATTGATTAATTACTTTTATCATATGCTTCCAATTTAATATATTTATATTGTTAATTTTCAATCCATAAGATAGTGAGTAAGAAACATAAATGACTTGTCTTCATTACACCATTTAATCTCCATTGCATGTACAGTTATCCTTTATTCATTCTTCTGTTTTATAAGTAGATCCAATTGTAATAACTTTACATACTTTATTAATAAAATATTTTTAAATTTTTGTTTATGTATTTTAAGTATTATTTATGTAATTTATTTACTTAAATTAATTTTGATCATGTTACCTAATCTAGTACTTGCTTTTTGCCTAATACTAAGAATAAATAAAAAGTTGTATTAATTTGTATAGATTCATGTTTTTGTTTAATACCTATTAATTTTTTCCAGTTTTTTTACTTTTTAAGAAACCCCTAATTCTGTACATACATTATTTATGACAATGCTTCAAATCGTGTTACTTTTTCACTGTGGTCTCTGAAAAAAATTTAACTATAATTTTTGTAATAAATTTTAATTTTTCTTGAAGAAAAAAAGTAGCTGATTTTTAAAAGATTATGTTTAGTTCGTTATTTGGTAAAAACATTTAGCTTATGATGTACTAAAAAAATTTTAGTTTCCATTTTTATGTAAATTTCATTTTGAAGGTCTTTTTTTTAGTTTCTTTGAAATTTTTATGATTGAACATAAAGAAATCAAATTCATAAGTATTATTAGGAATTAAATTTTTTATTAGAATTAATTGATGAAAAAAATGATAAATTAATTTTTTAATTAAAAAATTGTCATTATTGCATAATTGTCATTATGCAATAATCTCTTATGTGTTAATTATTTCTTAATAAAACTATAGAAAGATCTTATGTTAATGCGAAAATATAAATATCAGTACAGATACCTATTTGACAATTACAACCATTTTCAAAATTATTTGTTCATGATAACTAAATAATATACCAAGTTCCATTATCTAAGAAAGGTTGAAAAAGTTAAAAAGTTTTAAAAGTTTAAAAAGTTTAAAAAGTCTTATTTTTTTACATATGATAATAACTACTTATTATATAAGAATTTCCCTAATAACGTAAAAACATACATACACAATTATGTTATTTATAGTTGTATTGTTAGAATCCAATGGAAAAAAATTTTTTACTATCCATTTTTTTTACCACATTTTGATTAAAAATAGTCAACTATGCATGGACACAAAGTTTTAATAAAGACAAACTTAAGAAGTCACCTCCAGAGCCATAGAAAGCTACACCTAAAAAATTGGTCTTCATATGTATGATATATAGTTTGCAATCTATATTCTATCCATGGTCTCTGATAAGATTTATAACACAAATGTGATCAATTGATTTAGAAACGATAAAATTATGGAAGTACAGCCAAAGAGAAAGCATGAGATTTTAGAGTATATCTACGAAAGTTTTCAAAATTCATCTTATATTTGCGAAAAATAATTTTTCAAGCAAAATCCTGAAATATGTGTACATACAAGTTATTGCAAAATATTTTTATGAACTTTTAAACTTTTAAGTAATGAAATTCTATCCCTCTTGTGCTCAAAATTCCAAAATCCAAACACATGTATTTACATTTTTAGAGATACTTTGTAACATTCTTTCCTAATTTGTACAGTTTTAATTTTTATACATTGTATCTTTTAGATGAAAAAGTAAAAAAAGTATAAATATTTTCAAAAAAATTAAAATTAGAATACACCTTAAAAATTGGTCTTCATATGTGTGACATCTAGTTTGCAATCTATATTCTATCCATGGCCATTTGATAAGATTTATAAAACAAATATGATCAATTGTGCTATCCATTTTTTTTGAACTGGCTATTGTAAGAATTAATAAAACATACAATCTCCATTTTTTCCAATGGAAGGAAGTTGGGGATACTTCATCCGAGAAATGTAAACCACATTTATTGGTTTTACTTTTCTAACTTGTAAATTTATTGCCAATCTTCTGATTGCCTATAGAAGGGCTGAGCAAAATATACACACATAGGTACTTGAAGAATTTCATAATATTCTGATTTAAAACATCGACAATATTCATATCTAAAGCCATTTATTAAGCCGTATGTGAGATTTATATTATAAGAAGTATGCAAGAAATAATTTTTTAAATAAAATAATTTAAAATTATCAACTGATTTCTTTCAGTACTATACGCACGTTGCGTTCTCGGTTACGTCCTACTGACGAGCCCAGCAGGTAACAATTTAAGATCCCGTATTTTAATACAATATTCTTCTTTCATACATAATTAAATTATTTTTACATTATAAATTCTCGATAATTTTAGCAAGTTTTTTATTATTAATTATATTTATTAAACATTAAATTATATTTTTCTCGTTCTAACCTTTATATTGCAACTTCACCACTTGATTCCGGTTATAATGAGGAAAAATATAGTCCTTACCTAGTAGGAAAAGGCTTTTTTTACGAACCTCGTTACAACCCTCGGCTTCGCCTTGGGCCGCAAACCTCTCGTTTCGTAAATAAAGCCTTTCCGTACTCGGTAAGAAATGTTATTATTAATTTTACACAAAATATATCTAGAATATTATAAAACATATTAATAAATACATAAATTATTCTATTTCGAAATTACAACCTACAAGTAATGATTTAATTTGAAAATTACTTAATTTCAAATAGTATACGAACATGTGAGTGTATGGATGATCATGTCCTACAGGGTCGTGTTGTCGAAGGGGTACTCACCTAAAGAAAACCGATGAGAGCTCAGTGAGAGCCAAAGACCACTGGTGAGGTCTCTTTACTTCGAATTTGATACTTCTTGTATAAGAAGTATCAACTTCTACCGTGGGTCTTGCTACACGCATGATTTTTGTATAAACTTGACTTTATACAAAAGAAAAAAATGAAGAAAAAAAAATTACTAATTTGTATATAAGCAGTCGACAAAAGTACAATTAAAGTATTATACAAAAGAATTGTTGCCAATAGAAAAAAGATTTCACATGCAGAAATAAGATCTGTAGATTTATTTTATATGTCCAGACTTATTTAATTACAGCTTCTTAACATAAAATAACTAAGCCACCTTTGTCAAAAAGGCTTTCAGATGAACTTAAAAAAAATTTCCTAACTTTCTTTCCATTTTCTGATGTATATATTAACTTTTGGCTTTTGAAACGAATGAATTTTTTGTAATTATAAAAAAAACTGAAATTTTTGTCAAAAAGTAAAATTTACTAAAAATTCTTTAATTGTGCTTATGTCAACTGTATTTAGATAAATTAATATATATTTCTATTGGTTTTACATAATTAATACATAATAATATCTGTATATATTTATATCAATACGAATTGACTTTTATTTATATCAATACTATAAAGAATTTTTCTCATTCGAACCAACAAATCGTACCTTCACCGCTTGATTTCGGTTCTCATGAGGAAAAATATAGTCCTTACTGAGTACGAAAAGGCTTTTCCGCACTCGGGGCGCAAAATACAATTTTCTGCAGCTGTCTAGAGGGAGCAAAATAATACTACTTTTCCTTCCTAGGGAGGAAAAGTGTTTATGGCCGCTTACCGACCAATCAGAAAGCAGAACTTTACGTTTTCTCCCTTGAACGGAACCGTGTAGTCCGGTAGGATTCTCAGTTTTCCGTGCCTGTGTAACATCTGGCATTTACGATGTTTAGACTTACGAGTATATCCACCAGTCGATTGCGGGCTCAACCTTTTTTTTGCACTTTGAGTTAAGTATTCAAGATTTTAAAATAAAATAAGATTTATATTCTATCTGAAATTTATTATAAAAAATTTTATGTTTTTTAAGTATTAAAAATAATCTATATCTTTTTAAATTAGTTTTAATTTTAAATTCTATTTATTATACTATTAAATATTTTTAAATTTTAATTTGAGCGTAGATTATTAACAAACTTATAATCTTCAATTCATTAGTCTTATGTATTTATTGAAAAGGGGGCTCCGCCCCCACCACCCAATCCTACATCTCTTCTTAACGTACGATATCAATTTCCAAATAAGAGAAAATTATTTAATTTAATTTTATTCAGTTCAAGTAAATTGCATGTACAGCCTTAAGACAAAACCGATAATATTTTTTTTTTTTTTTCAAACCCAACGAATTACATTTTATGTTAGGGAAACTTATTTCAGAACGAGTATCATTTGGACCTTTAGATTTTATACCTGCTCGCTCTATCTAAGCATGACTAACATATGGAGGGGGGGGGGTTTGACATTCTTTAATTCTGTGAGTTTGCCGTTTAATTTTTTGTGCATTTTTTTGAGAAAGAAAAAGCGCCCTCGTGTGGGAAAATAGTATGTGACACGGGAGCAAAGGCGATTTCGGACTCGGATAATTTGATAAACATACATAATTGGGCAAACATGCCCTCGTCGGAAAACGCCTATTTTGCTCCCTTGTGTCACAATGTACTATTTCTTGTTTTAAGAAAATCTATTTTCTTGTTTTAAGAAAATCATGTTTTAATTCTTAGAAATCTTTCCTGAATTTAAGTTAATATTTACTGGAATTTAGTAAATTTTCATTTAAGTAATTCAAATTTTTCAGATGAAACAAATATGTTCTTTATTTTAATATTTTAATACTTTGGATCAAGAAACTCAGTAAATAGTACATCGATTTATTTGAATCAAGAAATTATTTTTTTTAGTGTATTAGTATTGATATAAATATATATTGATATTATCATGTATTAATTATAATTTATTTAGTTGAACTGTAAAACCAATAGAAATATTTATTAATTTACTTAATACTACCTTTTTCCCAACTGTACATTATTGAATTTATTAAACACTATTTATTTCAAAAAGCAGAATCAGATATTATATAGCCAATGTCTAACAATCATGTAAAAATATATAATAAAATTGCATATTTACTGCTTCTCTTTAGCTCTCTTCGCTCCTCTTCGGCTATCGCTCTTATCGCTTGTGCAACCTTAAAGATAGAATTTGATTTATTGTTTACTTTGAAAGCTTGGTTTCAGAAGAGAGTTGCAAAGAGAATCAAGTGATTTAAAGATACTCGGTGAAAACCTGTGAGAGCCGGAAGAGAAGTTTTTGAGAATTTGGCTCTCAATCGAACTGAATAGCAATTATAGTGCGTAGATACACTGCGAAATCATATTATGATTGGAATTTTAGTATTAGTTGAAGTTCAAAACAGGGATGAATACTGCCTTGAAAGATCTACCACTAGTCTACTTTTTCATTAGTAATATCATTATATTAATACACCAGAAATTAGCTTGTTGCTAACAGTTATACGGCTAAAGTGCCGTGTATTTTACAAGGTATCTGAGATTGATATAGCCAAGTGCTTTATCACGCATCAACATTTCTCTGAGTGGTCCCTTGAAACTGGGATTCCAACTGCGTGTTTTATACCTCTTTATATATAATCTCATTATTACTTGTTCATTGATCGTTCCATTTGGTTAATTTGCCCTCGAAAATGCAGCTACAATAATATTAACATTTACTATGCACATTACAAAATACCTAATTGCAATCGTCAGCTTTTTTAAGTTCTTTATAGTTATAATAATACTATTTAAATTATTAAAAGATAATTACAAAATTTATATTTTACATTCGATTTTTCTTCAATTTCCATTATATACATTATCGTTTATGATGAACTTCTTATGAAAAAAAGGAGCCTACTGATTAGCTTATAAATAATATTAAATGAAAGTAAAAGAAATAAATGAAATCAATTAATTTACACTTAAGCAATGTATGTTTAAATAAATATTCCTATCAGATTCACTCATATAAATTTTAGTTTTAAAACTGCTACCGTAGCGTTTTCATTGTTATGTACAGCAGTTGTAAATCCTTTAACGATAAAATACGGTGTAGAACACTGCCACTAAATGTTTCTAGAAATGTGAACTGCAGTATATGATAAAGGTTTGCATTGATGTCAAATGTTTGTATGTCAGTGGCCAAATGAGGTATCCCGGACGTTTAAAAGTTAAAAAAAATTAAAATGTTATAATTTAAAGAATAGTTAAATTTAAATTAGTGTTGAATATGTCAAGACTAATTGAAATATTCGCATAGCAGCTTCTTATGATATGTTGTTTATGACGCCTGTCTTGTCTTTAGTTGCGATGTATCTCTAATGCATAGGTGTATTTTCATAATTAAGGCTCGCTTGTATACAGAGTATAATATCTGTTTCATAGAATATATGTTTTTCATATTTACTTTGTGCATTTTAATTTTAGAGTCGAAAAATCATGGCTAATATTAAGAAGGCAAAACAATTGCAGCTTTGTAATGAAATTACCACTCGGCCAGAAAAATTAGGATCAAAAAAAGGTAAATAATATATCATTGTAAATACAATAAAATATTGAAATTGTTTGAAACTATTAAATCACTTGATTTTAAATCAAAGTTTATTGATCTACACAATTCCCTGTACACAGACCATTCAAGCAATAAAAAGTTACAGTTCAAACACATTTACAATCTACACGTTACAAATTATGTCAAAATGTCCTTGCTTAGAATCATCCTCGCAGAATCTGAAATATAAAATCTAAAATTATTCAAATAAAAGCAAATTTTATTAGTAAACAATAATCTAAACGCTTCTTTTATCGAACCATGTCAGTTTCTCCTCAAAAACTGAACAAAGATTCATTGATGAAATTATGTATAACCATTCTTCCTTCATCTACATCTCCTTTTTTAAACCTTAGAATGCTGGCAATTTAGATATTTTCAACGCGTATTGTTTGTATGCAAAAGTGATAATAAGTCCCCAATTTTAACCCAAACTCATACTAAATGTTTGCGAGTTGGATGATGCACATATGCGTCATGCCGGTCGGAGACGATAATGTCCCTGTTAAATTTTTTATCATTGAAAAAACTTCTATACGTATCGAAACTAATATATATATATATATATATATATATATATATATATATATATATAGTTTTTTGGGTCGCTGATGACGATTCTGAAGTCAAAATTGAAAAAGTCGAACCTTTTGATGAACAAAATATGATAAATCCCTCTTTCAA
This sequence comes from Sycobia sp. Sy_11, assembly GCA_018907035.1. NCBI lineage: Eukaryota > Metazoa > Arthropoda > Insecta > Hymenoptera > Epichrysomallidae > Sycobia > Sycobia sp. Sy_11. The sequence continues at coordinate 138,957 of JACCIC010000344.1, read as the reverse complement.
AGACTGCAAGTACTCGCTCTTAGTACTACCCAGGATCAACAACCTGGACGTGGCGAAAATCCTAATCTTAAAACGTAATATATTATTAATCATCATTTTATTCAAAATAGCTGTTTTACAATGGTTTATTTTCTGACGCATATATGCACCATATCGGTATTGTAAGGATTAAATTTATATGATTTAAAATATTTAGTTTTATTCATTCCATATATACATTGTAACGGGTTAGTTATTTTCTTTATATATAATTCCTATTGTTCGGCTGGCGTTGTATCCGTTAACAGAGTTGTAAGTTCCTGTTCATATCGTTCTATTGAACAATGTATATGGCTCGTAAGTTCCTTACTATTTCTCCTAAAACTTACCTTCTTATCTTGAATTTTTCCTATTTTTTTATATTATAAATTATAATTTAATATTAACAGCAATTCAGGAGAGGACGGGTTATTTATCAGATACAGGGGTATAAAAGAATTATTAATTAAAAAAATAAATAAGTAAAGGAAAAAATTATTTATCTAAATTTTATTCAAAAAAGAAATCTTTATATTTATTAAATTTAATAATTTATAATAAGTTATACACTAACGCTACCGGCAGCATCTTAACGCACGTTTTCCTATCACACAGAGTGCGAGAGAGAAGATTTCTGTACTCACTAGTTAGTCCTACTGATAAGAGCGTCACCTTATGGTTACGCGAAGTAACGAACGAGTAATATCTAAGTACACTCCAGTTGTCACTCTAGTAGTATAGTATCATAGTATTCTCTTGCTCTCACTCTCTCTCTTTCTTTCTCTCTCTCTTTCTCTCTCTCTCGAACTATATATATATATATATATATATATATATATATATATATATATACACGAGGGTCGATTGATAAGTTTCCGGCCTGACCAAGAAAAGCAACGTTTTTAAGAATTTTTTTTATTTCTCAACATCATCTCCTCCAAGCCTGATACATTTCTCATAGCGGTGTGCTCGACAACATCTACCATCGCCTTATATCCCCGCTCCACGAGCCACGCATAGTCGTCTGATGTGGAACGGCGAGGTTAGATCATAACAATGCCGAGACGCACTCACTCAATAAAACAAATTAATAACAAATAAGAAAGACAAAGTGAAGATAAATTATTTGAATAAAGGACAAAGTAAATATAAAATGAATAAAGGACAGTGAAGTGATGCTAGAGTGACTAATAAGATAAAGTGAACAATGAACAAGAAAAAAAACTACGCACAGTAGATAAAGCCATGACTTTAAATAAATTACCCAAACAATAATGGTGAAATTTGAAAAACTTAGACAGTGAAAAAAAGGATAAATACCAGGGTGGATTGATAAGTGTCCTGCCTGAATAAGAAAAACAACGTTTTTAACAATTTTTTTTTATTTCTCAACATAATCTCATCCAAGGCTGATGCATTTCTCATTTCTAATCAAGTAATACCATCTCTATTGACTGATTCGTCAAGCTCCTTAAAATACCCATTTACAGCTTCGATTACTTCTTCATTGTCCGCAAATCTCGTACCGCCAACCCATTTTTTGAGGTTAGGAAACAAATAATAGTCACTCAGGGCTAGGTCTGGAGAGTAGGGAGGGTGCGGCATCAATTCAAACTTCAGATCGTTGATTTTAGCCATCGCAACGATTGACGTGTGTGCTGGTGATGACACAAGATTTTTTTCTTCGCCAGATTAGGTCGTTTAATTTTCACTTCGTAGCTCAAACGTTGCAATAAGTCTGCGTAGTATTGAACAGTGATAGTTTTACGCTTTTCAAGGTTATCGATGTATATAATACCTCTGGCATCCCAAAAAAACAGTAGCCATAACCTTGTTCGCCGAGAAAATTGTTTTTGCCTTCTTTGGAGTTGGTTTCCTTTGTGCAATCCACTGTTTAGACTGTTGTGTGGTTTCAGGAGTGTAGTGGTGGACCCCAGTTTCGTCAACGGTTACGAATCGACGCAAAAATTCGCTTGGATTACACTTATATAACGCCAAATTGGCGGTAGAAATGTTCTTTCGAATCAATTTTTTTCATTTCAATTTCCGGTCTGAACAAGAGATGGTGCCACTAGGCGTACCTTGAGGTAGCGTTCTATAGTGCCATCCTTAGATAACTTGTAGCTATAGTTTCAGTCGGATTGCCATGTTAGTTTAGATTTGAAAGCACGCTGAACAAAACGCCTCTGTGTTTTTCGTAAAAATGGACAAGCTGGAAAATCGTGCTGTCATCAAATACTTTTATTTGAAGGGGTTAACGTCGATGGAAATTAAAGAAGAGATGGACTCAACACTGGGGACATCCTCCCCATGATACTCAACCGTTAAGCAGTGGGTTTCCGAGTTTACAAAGGGTCGTGTGAGCACCTCTGATGAGCCTCGCTCAGGACGCCCCAAAATCCAACAAATAGTGCTGAAAGACCGCAGATTAAAAGTGGGTGAGATAACTGAGACCTGTAAGATGTCATATAAACGTGTAAAAAATATTTTGCAACAAAATTTGTATATGAAAAAGCTCTGTGCAAGATGGGTGCCGCGTTTGCTAACAGTCGACCAAAAATTGATTCGAAAGAACATTTCTACCGAAAATTTGGCGTTGTATAAGCGTAATCCAAGCAAATTTTTGCGTCGATTCGTAACCGTTGACGAAACTTGGGTCCAACACTAGACTCCTGAAACCAAACAACAGCCTAAACAGTGAATTGGACCAGGGGAACCAATTCCAAAGAAGGCAAAAACAATTTTTTCGGCGAACAAGGTTATGGCTACTGTTTTGTGGGATGCCAGAGGTATTATATACATTGATTACCTTGAAAAGGGTAAAAATATCACTGGTCAATACTACGCAGACTTATTGCAACGTTTGAGCCACGAAGTGAAAATTAAACGACCGCATCTGGCGAAGAAAAAAATCTTGTTTCATCACGATAGCGCAACAACACACACGTCAATCGTTGCGATGGCTAAAATCAACGATCTGAAGTTTGAATTGATGCCACACCCTACCTACTCTCCAGATCTAGCCCCGAGTGACTATTATCTGTTTCCTAACCTCGAAGAAGTAATTTGAAGCTGTAAATGGAGATTTTAAGGAGCTTGACGAATCAGTCTATAGAGATGGCATTGCTAGACTAGAACATTGATATGAGAAATGTATCAGCCTTGGAGGAGATTATGTTCAGAAATAAAAAAAAATTCTTAAAATCGTTGTTTTCCTTGGTCAGGTCGGAAACTTATTATTTGGATATAAATCAAATTAGTGTCGGCAATAATATTTGGTGTACAAATAAGATTCCACCGTTCTTTTATAAAGAAAGAAGAATTCATTGTAAAAAAAGCTACAAATAATGTCATTCAAAATATTGCCCATCACTTAATACTACTTTTGACCATCTTTCGGATAACGAGTGGATACCCCGTCTAAAAAATTGCTCGTCTTTTGAGGCGATCCACGAATCGACGTATTTCTTCAATTCCTCGTAAGAAGTGAAGTACTGCTCAGCCAGACCATGAGTCATCGACCGGAATAGGTGGTAGTATGAAGGGGCAATTTTTGGTGAATACAGCGGGTGTGGTAGAACGTCCCAATTCAGTGCTTCTAACGTTTCCTTGACTATTTTTATAACATGTGGTCGAGCGTTGTCATGCTGAAAAATGACTTGATGGTGCCTTTTGGCAAATTGTGGACAATTAATCTTTAATTCTCGGCTCAATTACATCAGCTGTTGTTGGTAACGTTCCCTGGTGACGGTTTGATTGTGTTAGAGTAGTAGATCGTAATAGATTACTCCAAGCTGATCCCACCAAATGCACAGCATTAGCTTCTTGCCATGAATGTTTGGCTTAGCCATCGAAGTAGAAGCATGCCCTAGCTTACCCCATGACTTCCAACGCTTTGGGTTGTTGTAGTGAATCCACTTTTCGTCTCCCGTCACGATCCGATGTAGAAATCCTTCGCGATTTTGTTTTTTGAGCAATTGTTCGCAAGTGAATAAGCGACACTCGACATCTCTTAGCTTCAATTTGTAAGGAACCCAATTTCTTTGCTTTTGGATCATACCCAGGATTCTGAGACGTTGTGAAATAGTTTGATGAGTCACTCCTAACTCTTGTTCAAGTTCTTCTTGCCTTTAGCACGAATCTTCCTCCAGTGAAGCTTCCAATTCTGTGTCACCATACACTTTGGACCTTCCAATGTGTGTTTGTCCTTCACGTCAAAATCACCACTTTTAAATTTTTGGAACCACTCCCGGCAACTTCTCTCACTCAAGTTAACATTGCCATATGCTTCTATGAATAGCCGATATGCTTCAGCTGCAGATTGCTTTAAATGAAAGAAGGAAATTAACAATTCCCGTAAATGACGCTTACTTGGCTCAAAACTGGACATCTTAACACGATGAAAACAAAGTGATGCTAGCAAAAAGTCAGAGGTATTAAAAGGTTATACTGTTTCCAGATGCCAACATATACTCTGCGACTTTTTACAGCTAACAATTCCACCTCGGATTGTTGTGCAATGGCAACATGGCACAAACAAAAGATGGTTGTGCCATCTTTTCAAAACGGAGGAAACGTATTTATACACCTAATAAAACTGTGTTAAAACAACATGACAGATTGTTAAATTTTTAGTCATGCCACCGCTTCTGAAATAAAATAGGTATATAGTAAGGGATCATTGAACGAGTAATATAGATGTCACATAAAAATATTAAATAAAATAATTTATCGTTAGTTAAGAGTAAGATGCATTAATAATAATGTTCTTGTATTATGGTATGCGTTCAATTGTAGGCATGTCCCTGCTTCCCGGACCGGAAGCAGGCAGTGCTCTTTTCTGGGCCGTCGCAGCCCGAACCGGGGTGTAGTCGAGACACCTGTAACAGCGGTCGACTTGGACCCGCTGCCGCAGGACGCAAAGATCCCATCCGACGGGCACTTTTCCTGCTTCCAATAGCCGCTGGCCAGCCTCCTCAGCGAAGGTCACAAGGGCTAGTCGTTTGACGACTGTGTTCTCCCTCGTCCTGCAAGACGCCAAGGAGGGCTGCCGTAAGTTCGTCGAGTGTCGCGCAGCAGTCCATGTCTTTTATCTCCAAGGTAGTCTTAGGGGTCAAAGCGTGGAGTGTAGTAGCGATGTTGTAGAGCGGTTTTCCCGATGGGCTCTTTCAGGGCGATAGTAAAGCCCTCCTTGCCCTCCGCCGAAGCCTTAAATTCGATCAGGACATCGCCGTTTAATGTTCGACGGATGTCCTTGATCGACAGTCCTTACTGCCAAGGATCGAGTTAGCAGCTGATCACTCCAAGGATCTCCGCGTAGGTCTTCCCCTCTACGGGCTTAAGCAACAGCATTTTAAACCTTGCCCTTTTGTTTGTTTGAAGGCTTCTCCAAATTTGGTAGACTCCTTCTGGTTTGTCTTTTTTAGCTTTACTTAGCCGCCCTTTTCTCCTGCCTCGTGGGGATAATTTTTCAACCTTGCTCAGACTGAAGCATGTCCTCATGGTTGGATTTTAGGGCCTCGTTTTCTTCTTTCCTGTCGTTTTCTTTCCTTCTCTTCTTTTTTTCGTCCTGCCCTCAGGTAACTTCGTTGGAGAAGTAGATGAGTGCCTCTTCTGGCCCTTCGCGATTTCTGCGATCTGAGAAGTATGAAGGTGCCGCGCTCTAATGCGCCTTCTGTCTATGAACTCCTCAAATTAGCTTTGTAAAGCCGGAAATTCCTCCTTGATGATATTATTAATTTTTTTTTGTTTCTTTATTGACACCATCAGAATTTTAAAGAAATTTCTGATGAAGTCAATGAGAGCTTTATCTTGGTGATTCTCCTATTTATCTCCTTCCGGATACCTTGACTGGATTCGTCCTATCCCAGTATCCGTACAGTTTCCGTGGCTGCTAGCGTTTGCCGCATCGGTAGCACTGTCCGCTCCACTGCTGCTAACCGTACGGGGGACATTCAGGTTCTTCACCCCCGTACACTTCTGGTCTGTCTCGTTGTTTCTCCGTGTTGCTGATCTCTTTTTGCATGTTGTAATAATAATAATAATAGGTTAGTTTCTGAGGATAAACCGTAGCGGTTCGAAACGTCGGACACCAAAGAAGAAAATAAGGTTGGGGGCCGTCAGTTTGTCCTTCACTAAGTTTTATTTCAGATTCTTCGAGGTTGATAATAAACAAGGACAGTCTGGTTTTTATTGTATTAATGAATATATATTATATTATAATGACTATAAGACTAATAAAAGTATTGATTAATTTAACAAAATATAATTTAAAAAAAATTTTTTGAGTACTAAAAAAACACGAGTCATAAGTTCTTTAAATCTTCATTTCAACGAATTGTGATTAAAATAGCTTTTACATTTTTACCAGAATAACTAATGTCCGAACATTTTTGTGGTTTACAAACAGTGATGTTTCGATGTGTCTATTAACATTTCCCCATCCTACATATATTCCTTTGTGCATATGTGTATGATATATCATAATTTTTAGGTACAAGTGGAGAACGAATATCACTTTTAGCTAATTATTTTCAACTTACAAGTCAAACCGATTGGTGTTTATATCAGTACAGAGTGGATATTGCACCGATAGAAGAAAGAACTAAAGTACGCAAGGCTTTACTTCGCATGCATAGAGCTGCTCTTGGTGCATATCTATTTGATGGCACAGTTCTTTATTCCAATAATCGTTTGCGACAGGTATCATAAATTTAATATTTTATAAGTAAATATACACAATATATAAAATTTTCATTTATATTATATATTTATATAGCACACTCTAAATATTTTTCTATTTTCACTGCATGATCCTCGCTCACAAGTTTGCTGCATTCTGCGCAATATTTTTGTCTTTTTCGATATTTAAAAATAAGTTGTTGATTACAAATTTAGCATGATCCCACTATAAGTTTCCTATCATTGGTGTCGTAAGGTTTTTTTCTTAATAGTTAATCATTAATTAGTACCTTAATTGTTAAGAATAAAGAATGTTTCAAAAATTTCACCGTGGTAGATTTACGTTTTACTTTTCCACTCGCAAGGACGCGCTACTCTCTCGATTACTATATAAAGAATCATAGTGTATAATTATTGTAAATATAATTAGTTATATTTATAATTATAATTATATATAAACCTTCAACGGCAGTGCGGCTGCGTTAAAAATTAATATGTGTTGCGTTGCGTCGCGTTGTTTATAATATAATTATAATATATAATATGAAAAAGATATATAATACAATATATTACAAAAGTGATGGAAAAATATGAAAATATAATTATGCTTATTGTACTATGTTCAGCGTTTAACTAACTATACGTAAAATTGTACATTGTATTGATCGCCTAAGATGTATTACGTGTTTTTTTATATATACTAGTTCTCGGCCAACAGAGCAGCTTTTGCCGCATTCCATAAGTGTGACGTTTGCGGTTTTCAGTGCGATTCGGCACTCTAGATTTCGACGGCGTACAGAACACAGATCCGTCGACGATCACAATATATATAGTATAAAATGCTTTGCGAAGAGTCATGTATCACAATTTTGAGGGTGCTTTGAAGTAGCTTTTTCTACGGAAGCGACGATAGGTTCAATTACTTATATATATATTATAAAATACGCAAACAGCACAAGAAATTCCATGTGTATTCCCAAGTTTAAACTATAATCTCGGCACTCTTCATATAAGATTTCTTCCTCCTACGAGGTAACAAAACAAAAAAAAAGAACTAAACTGTTCTACATAATTATCGCAAATGTATACATTTATTTCAATGGAATCAGTAAATAAAATTTAAAATTGTGCTTATTTCGACTGTTTTGAATTAAATTAGTAAATATTTTTATCTGTCTTACAGTCTTTATAATATAATTTATTAACTAAAATAATGACAATCAGACTCTTCGTATTTAGATTTACCCCCGAATAATCTGAAATAGAACTATTACTACGATATATTATATTAAAAATTAAAAATAAAATAAAATAAAAATAATAAAAGCAATATTCTATATTCGTAAAGGACAACCTGACTCCCCCCACCATCATAAATTTTGGTTCACCTTTGGTGTCTGACGTTTCGAACCGCTACGGTTCATCCTCAGGAACTAAACTGTTACTTAAACTAAGTGAAGTTAAATTAAATTTAGTTAAATTCCGCTAAACTATTAGTCAATTAAACTACCTTCAGTTCCTGAGGACTGTAGCGGTTCGAAACGTCGAATACCAAAGGTGAATCTATATTTAAGGTCGTGGGAGCAGTCAGGTTGTCCTTTACTAACATAATATTGTTTTATTATTTTTATTTTATTTATTATTTTATCGTTTATTATATTTTTATTTTTAATTTTTAATTTTTAATATAATTTATTGTACTAATAAGTTCTATTTCAGATTCTTCGGGGGTGACCATAAATAACGACAGTCTGTCATTATTTTAGTTAATATATTATATTATTAAGACTAAGACCGATAACAATATTTATTAAAATAAAGTATCTTTAAATATTTTGAAGGTACGAAGTAATCAACAAATTCTTGTTTCTGTGATAGGAGGCTTGCGGGACTTCGACGATAGGGGCATAGTTGGGCTAGTTTCGCATGGTACCAAATGACATACCGTACATGGGCAGTACGATGTGCAGTGGCCTATTTCCCTGCAAATGAAACAGCAGCCGTTTAATCTTCCAGCGTTTTTGTTAATAACATGAGTACTTCGGATATTTTCTCCACAGTCCCACCCTCTCTAGTATCCATTACTTCTGTCTTGTCTTCTTAAATTGCGAGATGGTCTAGTCCTGGACCATGGTGCCGGCCAACTGTATCGACGCTCCATTCTTTGATGGAGCGGAGACTTCACTGGTGCGGCATAACCACACGTCTCTTAGCTCGGCCTCTACTATCGAGACTCTCGTAATAGTTTTTGTCATCCTAGATATTGATGCTATCTTCGTCTTCTTCGATCTCTTCCTCTACCGTTTCTTCGATACCTCTTTGACAGCCTTCTTGTTCACAACCTTTTCATTTATCCTTGCTTGTGAGAGATTTTCTAGCCAAATCCAACACCATATTCATACCTCAGACTCCATATTCGCCAGATGTGGCATCCAGTGATTTTTTTATTTTGTTAAAACTGAAAAGACTTATGAAAGGACATCGATTTTCAACGATTGAGGAGATAAAAACTACATCACTTAAAGGCTATACCAAATAAGCGTTGGCACAAGTGCATTATTATATCTGAGGGAGTTTCTTTGAAGGGTTTTCTTTGACAGCATAAGTATTAATAAATATATATTCTTTGAGAAAATGAATAAGTCACCTTATTATTTGATCACGTCTCGTGCATGATGCATAATGGCTCTATTTCATCTATATAATAAAATCAGATTGGTTGATTACTTATTATCATTATTCACTCAATACCATTAATCTCTACAATGTACTCTATACTCATTATACACGCTATGACTGTTACTTTTTATAATGTTTTTGGTAATCAACTGACAGCAAAGTTAAAAAATTTAACTACAAATAACATTCCTATAGTTTTTTTGAACACGCAAAGTGCAGGAATAATTTCATTGCAGTTAGAATTTGGTTAAGATTACTAAAAACTGAGTATTTATTTCTTGCTATTTTTTTTTCTTTTAATTGTTTCATCAGACTCTACTCTTTTATTGTACTTTCAATCTACTCGCATATACTCATTCAGTAATTATGAAATTAAAATAGATTGTGATTATTTATTATTAAGATATTAAAGCAATTTTTTATGTTTTTATACACATATTTTTACAATTGAATACTTTATTGTTCGTCAAATAATAATAAATAGTAAAGTAGTTTACGTAACAATGGCTAATAAAACGAAATATACCGCCATGATAGTAATAATCTTGTCTCTAACCGCCGTACGCAGTCACACCCCATTGCGTCGCAGTGTGGCGAAAATTTAATTCCTTGCAGGCTAACCGAGCCCTACATTGAGCGCCATTTTGTTATCCAGCAAAAGTTTAAATAACTTATTTAATTATTTTTAAAATTTATTTGGCGTACACAAACAATTTTTTATATAATTAATTGAAGACTCGCTTTATACTTGGTGAAATATTTTTTAATAATATAAATATAGTATCTCACTTGTATAGTTTCCCAATTTTAAGAATATTTATTTAATTGAATTAAATTTAATTATATATTAACATCTAGTAAAGCTACCTTGCAGTCTTGTACAAGCAGTGTTTGCTTAAATTCAAGAAATATATACTTGAATTTGCATCAAATCCTCACAGTTTGTATCAATCTTTGATAATGGCATCATAGCCGAAACCGGTCGATTCGTTTTCCTGTTTTTATTGTTTATTTAGCCGTAATACCGCACCCGACGCAACCCGTGTACCGTCATCGCACCCGCTGGGGGGGGGGGGGGGTAAGATCCAAGAAACCCCACACTTGACACGCACTCACCTCTAGAATCTCCGGGGGCCCCTCGATGGAAGGTGTTGGCGGTACCCGGAGGGTCCGGCGTCCAGAAACGGAATCGTAGCCTTCCTTTCCTTTCTTCTTCCTCGTTCGGCTTCTTATTGGCTCTCTCTCTCTCTCTCTCTCTCTCTTCTCTCTCTCTATCTCTCGCTCGCCTCTTCTACGACATAAAATATATGATGACCATAGCTCTTCCATTAGTACTCTTACCAGGGAGTTCTGCCGGCTAGTGGATGGGAAATACTCAAACAGCTGAATTTACGACGCGGACCAAAATTGGAGTGAGGCGGGGGAAATAGAGACAATGTAGTTCCGAAGTTAAGTTCGAGCATAAAGCGGATTTATTATATTCAAGGAAATCAAGTATGAATTACAAAACTAACGGAAAAAAAGAAAATGGCTTCCCTTTCTGTCGCCGCTCTTTCTTCGCGCGTACTACCTCTCTCTATATTCACTTTCTTCGTCTTCTCAATTCTTCATGTTTGCTAACCCTCTTCGCGACCTCGCTTGTCTGGAAACTCGCCTGACCTCTTTTTCCCTTTGGTTTTTCTCGCTTCTCCGTTCGCTACTCGCCCTTTCTATTTTTCTACCGTCTCTACTCCTTGCCGCCCACGCCTCGCGCCTTTCACAAACTCACAACTTCTATTTCCTTCGAGGGCCGAAAATGGAGTCAGTCGTGCCGCGCATCTCTGCATTAACAAAAAAGGAGTGGGGTTTTCGCACGACGATGAACAACGGCTATCAGATCCCATCGACGCTCGCAGCGCCAATGACAAAATATTTTCTTTATTAAATATATATTAAATCACTTATCTCTACGCTAAATGTTTTTATATTTTAAATAACTTCATATCAAGAGGTGAGGTAAGGCACTGTGAGACAGCGGCGGGTACAAGTGCGTCGGCGCACGCGCGTCGACTTCGTTCTTTTATATAGATATATATATATATATATATATATATATATATATATATATATATATATGAAATAAGGTAGTTAAATAAAGCGACCGATTTTAATTCTCGGCCTGTGGTAACACTGCAAACCAGTAACTCCGCGACCGTAATAATAGATCCCTATTCTCTCGATTGAGAACTTGACGATCCTTGTACAATCACTTATTGAGCAGCTGTTTAGTGTTTTGTAACAACGCGCGAGTAGTGCATGTCACGATGAGCAAAAAGCTCATCGAATGAACATTGCTCAAGATTGTCTGGAGCAGATTGACAGTGATGCTAGCCTTTTCGATCGGATTATTACTGGTAATGAAAGTTGGTTCTTTTAATATGACCCCGAAACTAAACAACAAAGCTAAAAGAAAGCGCTAATGAGCAAGTCCAAAATGATAACCATGTTTATTTGCTTCTTCAACAACAAAGGGGTGGTGCACAAAAGTTTGTACAACCTGGACAAAACGTAAATGAAGTATTTTACTGCGATGTGCTTCGAAAAATTACGAAAAAGGGTGTTCAGAGTGCATCCAGAGATCGCGAAGACTTGGGTTCTGCATCACGACAATGCCCCCTATCACAGTGCGTTCACGTGTCTCAGTTTTTGACGTCTAAAGTCATCGCAACGTTACCACAACCACCCTATTCAACGGACATGTCACTCTGCGACTTTTTCTATTTCCCTATTTGAAAAAATTATTCAAAGGTTGACATTTTGACTCCGTTGACGACATCGAAGAATCTGTGACGAGGATACTCGGAGAGGCCCCACAAGAAGTGTTCCAAAATTGTTACGGAAACTGGAAAACTCGCTGGAATAAATGTATAATGGGGGGGGGGGACTACTTTGAAGGGGATGGCAGCGATGTACCTTCATTTTTAAATATATTCGATTTTTCAATTTTGTCGCATTACTTAATTGTTTGACTCGTGTATATATATATATATATATATATATATATATATATATATATATGTTGTAGACTTAATTATAGAAAGGAGGGGAATACCTAGCTAATGATAGGAAAACCCCGTAAGAGTGTCAAGACGTATAAGAATGCTAAGGACTACCGGCGCAGATGTAAACGTCTCGAATGTACTGTTATGATTGAAGGAATAGCGAGTTGTAGAGTTAAGTTATTGTAAAAGGGAGAGCAGATTTTTGTTAGCCATCGAGTGAGAAGGTTACTTGTTGTAAGAGGTTACGTGTGAATGCAAGTGTAATTATTCCTGCATTATATTGTATTTAATTATTTGCAATAGATTAAATATTGTCTAAATTGTATTATTTTTTATTTATTACCACCATCCTGTAATCCATCTACAACTCAGAAGTGGGATTGAACAATAAAATATAAATAATTATAATTTGTGAAAACACGTGACACTAGAAGCTGAAAATTTCGGACTTTTTTTTCTGTTCTTGTTTGTTTGTGAATTGTTTTGGTCAGTGAGATAATTTTGTGATATTATTGTGAGAAGAACATTTATGGTAATTTTATGATATTATTGTGACAAGAGGAAGTCTACTATTTATATTTTAATATATAAGAGGTTTAACAGAAATGTCGACCGACTACACCGTGGCGGAGTTAAAAGACTTTTTAAGGGAAAGAGATCTATCCATGGCGGGAAATAAGAATGAGTTGATTTTGCGTTTAGAAGCATTCAATCCCGATATTTGGAACGAAATTGAAACCGAGAAAGTAGAACGTCAGCGGCAAGAGGAAATAAGCGAGCAGCAATGACATCAAGATTTAGAACAACGGCAACGACAACGAGTGCAAGAAAATAATTTGATTATAAGATAATTAGAAGTGGAAATACTTCAACGAGAAAGAAGTCTTAGCTCGCAATAACCAGCCACGGCAAGAAGCGATGGAAGCGAGACATCTAATCAGTATAGCATACGTGGAATCAGTGATTTATTGAGTATTTTGATGGCCGAAATAATAATTTCTGGAGATGGCATCAACAAGTGCAATTACTTACGGCCACATATGAGCTCGACGAGAGAAAAACTAAAATTCTAATCAGTTCAAAATTAAAGGGGGCAACGGCCGATTGGTTTTATTCGAAAGTTGAACATATTACAATGCCCCATACAACTCTATTAGAGGAAATGAAAGATATGTATGATCACCGACCAAGTAAATTGGCCCTGAAGAGAGAATTTGAAGAACGAGTTTGGAAGTGTGGTGAAAAATTCAGCGAGTATTTTCATAATAAGATAGTATTGGCGAACCAGGTACCTATACCAAACGACGAGTTGATCGAATATTTGATCGACGGCGTAACAGATACGCAACTACGTCATCAGGCTCGTATGATGAACTTCATCGAAAAAACGGATCTTTTAAGAGCTTTTGAAAAGATCACCTTGCAACCGGCGAGATTGGTGGATAGAGAAAAAAGAAGCCTCCAAGGAAACACATATGCAACGGAATATAAAAGAAAATCGATCCACTACTTCAACTGTCAAGAGGATGGCCATTATTTTTCGGAATGCCCGAAACCGAAGAGACAGTATGGATCTTGTTTTGAGTACGGTTCTACTTTTCACAAAAGGCATGAGTGCCCGCAGCTGCGGTGCAATCAGCGAAGCAGTCAAGATATTCGGAGAGAACCGAATCCTACAAACGTGGTGCAGCCGGTACTTCAGCCGCCATACCTTCTTTCGTTGAGTTATACGGTCATCAAGAAAAACAAGGGAAGCTGTAAGTACACATTAAGTGCGGCGTTATATTCGGGATCTCCGATTAGCTTCATTAAAGAAAAATTTGTACCGTTTGAAGCTAGATCTCCATTATCTAAAAGCGATCCAGGATTCAGCGGAATAAATGGATCGCCAATGGAAATAATAGCGATTTTTAGAAATGAATTTGAAATAGAAGGGATTGCGATATATTTAGAATTTTATGCCGGAAAATACGATGGCTAGTATGGCAATTTAGGGGCTTTATTTTGCGAAACACCCGTTAATTACGTTTATAGGGGAAGAAGGATTAGAAAAAAAGGAGACAAAAATTTAAGTCATGATGTGAACAATGCGATTTTGGAATTAATGAATATTGATTATACATATCAAAATTCTATAGGAGATCAATTGCAAATAAATTTAAACGTAGATATCGAAGCGGCGAATAAGGTAAAGCAATTATATACAAATTCCTATTTAAAGATTAAAGAATCGAGTGACCATATAAATAATTTTGAAATGAAATTAATAATAAAAAATGAAAATAACATTGTTCGTTTTAGACCACGACGCTTATCGTTCTCAGATAAAGAAAAATTGCAAGCGATCTTAGATGATTTATTAGAAAGAGGAATTATCCGTACGAGTGAATTGCCATATGCCAGCCCGATTGTAATGATTAAGAAGAAAAGTGGTGAAACGCGACTATCTGTAGATTATCGCGAACTAAATAAGTTAACGGTTAAAAATAATTTTCCTAGTTAACTTATTGATGACAATATTGATCGTTTGAAAAATAAAAAATTTTATACTATTTTAGATCTAAATGACGGATACTATAAAATGGCCGAGGAATTTATTCCGCTTACATCTTTTGTAACTCCACTCGGACAGTACGAATTTCTGTTTTGCCCGTTCGGATTATTGAATGCTCCGAAAGTTTTTGCAAAATTTCTTCAAAAAATCTATTCGGAATTCACTCAAAGAGGGAAACTATTGATTTTTTTATGACTTCTTAATAGCTACAGAAAATTCAGACGAACACTTAGTAATTTTGAAAGAGATTTTTGAATTAGCCGGGTAGCATCGACTTACGTTCAAACTAAATAAATGTTTTTTTTTTCAAAACGAAGTGGACTACCTAGGATAACGCGTTAACATAGAGGGAATACGGCCAACTGACGATCATATTGCAGCGGTAAACAATTACCCAGTATCACGGAATACGCGCGAAGTACTGAGATTCGTATCGTTAGCAAGCTATTTCCGTCGCTTTATAGCCGTATTTTCAATTATCGCGAAACCTTTACTATGATCTAATAAAGAAAAATGCAAAATTTGAATTTTACATTTTTCTTTCAATTTCTCACCTACCGCAGAAACAGAATTACATTGTGACGCGAGTGCATCGGGATTTGGCGCGATATTAATGCAAAAACAATCAGATGGATTTTGGAAACCTATATCCAAATACCACAGTTTCGAACTGGAGTGTCTCGTCGTAATATATGCAATCAAGCGTTTCGAAATATACCTAAGTGGTATACATTTTAAAATAATTACAGACTGCGAAAGCTTTCAATTAAAATTAGGAAAAAAGAATATCAATCCACGCATATCTCGGTGGGCTATGTTTTTACAGGAATACAATTACGATATACAACATCGCTCTGGAAAAAGAATGAGTCATGTAGATGCTTTAAGTCGGTGTCATATTGTTTTAGTCATCGAGGGTAATACATTTGAACAAACGTTATCAATTTGTCAAAACAGAGATCCAGATATTGTAAAAATACGCGAGAAATTAAAGAAAACGGAAATGAAAAATTTTGAGTTACACGACGGACTTGTATATCGGAAAGATAAAATGAAATAGCAATTTTTTTACGTGCCGGGTTCAATGGAGAACAATGTTCTGCGTACGTGCCATGACGATTTAGGACATGTTGATATCGATAAAGTTGAAAGAAATATTAATAAATTGTATTGGTTTCCGAATTCAAAACAAAATTAAAGAATATATAGCGAATTGTCTCCGTTGTATAGAATTTTCGCCACTCTCGTGTAAACAGGAGAATCTTTTGCATTGCATAGAAAAGGAAAATGTACCTTTTCGTACAATACATATAGATCACTTGGGACCATTGGAAAAAAGATCTAAGGGATATCAGCATTTGTTCGCGGTTATTGACGCATTCTCAAAATTTTTAAAATGGTATGCTTGTAAAACAACAAAATCCGAAGAATCGATAAATCATTTAAGGGACTATTTTAGAAATTATAGTAAACCTAGGCGGTTGATAAGTGATCGCGGAACAGCTTTTACTTCAAATAATTTTAAAGAATTTTTGAAAGAGGAAAAAATAGAACACGTGCTGATCGCGGTGGGTACGCCTCGCGTCAACGGTTAGATCGAAAGATATAATAGAATTATCACGCCAATGATCGCAAAGCTATGCAGTACGCCAAAAACGTGGGAAGCAGTCCTTGAGAAGGTAGAATTTTCTTTAAATAATACGGTATCCCGAGCAACAAGTGAAACTCCAAGTCGATTACTATTTGGGATAGACCAATTGGGAGATATTAGCGACTGCATGCGCCTATTATTTAGTGGAAAAGAAATAAATGAGAGGAATCTGCCAGCAATTCGAAGAAAGGCGGCAGACAGCATGGAACAATGTCAATCAATAAATGAAAATTATTATAATAAAAAACGAAAAGATACGCTAATATACAAAAAAGGCGATTATGTAATGATAAAGAATACAAATACGACACTAGGCGTTAATAAGAAACTTATTCCAAAATTAAGGATAATAATAATGATAATAAGAACATTGTAAATAACTATATTTGCGAAATGAACAATAATGTATTCATAATGTAAGATTTTTGCATTGCTATCAGTTGTAACACGTATAAATAAAAATAATCGGGCAACAGCCGAGGACGGCTCTATTGTCACAATGGCCGAGCTGTAGACTTAATTATAGAATGGAGGGGAATACCTACCTAATGATAGGGAAACCCCGTAAGAGTGTCAAGACGTTTAAGAATGCTAAGGAGTACCCCCGCAGGTGTAAACGTGTCGAATGTACTGTTATGATTGAAGGAATAGCGAGTTGTAGAGTTAAGTTATTGTAAAAGGGAGAGCAGATTTTTGTTAGCCGTCGAGTGAGAAGGTTACTTGTTGTAAGAGTGTAACGTTCCTGTCCCCCTCGGGATAGCCTACGCGGTTTCTTCCCAGGGTAGTTTGAGAGGGGAGGAATTTTTTCGGGATCGGACGGCGGTTTCAGGAAAATAATTTTACAAGAACACAGTATAATTTTTTTATAACAAAAATATTAATTTATTTGTGAAAATAAGCCAGTTCCTCTATCTACAGGATTCTGTAACAAATAAATATAAACAAAAATAATTAATAACGGTAATTTACAGCTAGATCTATATATTTATATAAACTAATTTTGCACTATTTTCCGCAATGTCTCTAATATTCGGCGCTAATTACCGCACGAATACCCGGTGTTATTTTCCACGCGGGGAACTAATGAAACGAGACAGGTTGATTTTAAATGGTATAAAAAATAAGGAAAACTTTACTCCGCTGGTCTTTTGAGGAGCGCCTCGCAACCAGGATCACGTTTACTTAAGGATAGGTAAAATTATTAGCCGTCTGTCTTTTGAGGAGCGCCTCGCAACAGAGATCAAGCTAATAACTTCGGAAAAATGAGTAAATGTAAGGATAAGTAAACTGCTGGTCTTTTGAGGAGCGCCTCGCAACCAGGATGACGTTTACTTAGGAAAGGTAAAATTATTAACCGTCAGGATTAATTCGAGCTCTGGAAAAATTCTAGCTCCGGGAGGAGTTCGTGTGAAACAACTTCGGGGCAGTTGGTTCACCGGGCGAACTGTCGATTTTGCCTTTCGCAGGCCCTTTTATAATAAAATAATCGGATAATTCGGATAATTAATTTCGGACGAGGCGCCGAATTATAATAATTATATTAACAATAATAATAATTACAATAATAATAATAATCAATAATAATTATAATAATTATTGCTTTATATTTTGTTATTATTTGCAGTCGGTGTGCTGCGCACAGTAATAATATACATGTATAAAAGTTTAAACATTTATATACATATATTTATATATCATGCGTACATTAAGTCGTTTGTATTAATTAATTTAATTAAATACAGCGTGTGCATTCGTTTTCGGACACCCGTTGTATATACTGGAATTCGCGCGTTTGCTACATTCGTTGCGGCTCAGGCTGTTTAGTGAGAGCGTGCAGTAGTGTGCGTGCGGCACGTATTAAAGGGGATAGCGGCCGCCGGTCTAATACATTGAACGCGCTCTCTCTTGCCGCGCGCAGTGTATCCCCTCTACGGCATACTCTGTACTTAACTTAGTGGTAGAGAGAGAGACTAGATATCGCGTTCTCTTTCTACTTGTTCGAGTTTCGGCAGTTGCGACGACTACCTTCTCCAGTAGTCGTCGCGACCTTTGCCCGGTTTTCGGCATTTATTCTGTGTATACGCGAGTTTTAATTTTATATTTGTAGAAATAATATATTTAATATATTATTTCTAATGATGTTCGATATTATTTCTTGTGGCGTTTATACATCTAAGTCCGTGTATGTATGTAAAGTACATCCACCAAATTCGATGTAACACCATCTTAAGCATTTTAATTTTAATGCGTGTAATAAATTCTCTGTTTCGAACGAAATTTGCGCGGCCATGTTTTTAGTCCTCGCAAGTGGTTACGTGTGAATGCAAGTGTAATTATTCCTGCATTATATTGTATTTAATTATCTGCAACAGATTAAATATTGTGTAAATTGTATTATTTTTATTTATTACCACCATCCTGACAATATATATATATATATATATATATATATATATATATATATTCATCAATCTTAAAGTTTTTAAGCCAACTACTATAATAATATAAGTTTGCTTGTAGCTAGATTTCTCTTCCATAGAATTAAATTTAAATTATTTAATAGAATTTAAATTCCATAGAATTTTAACTATAAAACGTAAAATCTTATAATCAAAATGAATTATGTTAGTAACGGCAGCAATTCTGTAGCAGCTCGATATTTTAGACGTCCTAAATGGCAACCCCATTTTTAGTGATGTGGCTAGTCGGATTCTCCTTTGTGAATAAAATTAATTTTGTTTCTAAATTTTTATGTTTTATATTTTAGATTTTGTGGGACAATAAATCAGGACAGTCGGCCTGTCGTTATAAAGATATAAATTAATAAATATTTTCATTGAAAATATTTATGAATTTGTATTTAAGCAGTCGACAAAAGCACAATTTAAGTATGTTATAAAGATATTATATCAGTTTGCTAAAAGAATGGTAAGAACGCTCAAAATATTTATTTATTAAGATGTGATATGCATATACGATATGATTGTAAAATATTAATAATATATTGTAACATACGTAATATTAGGTTGTCAAATATCTCCCATCCGCCTTTTTGTCTTATGAATTTCGCGGCTATGTACAAAGCGCTAGAGACCTCATATCTGGAAATACTATACATCATTTTAAAGAGCTTGGAATAACGTACAAACCGACGCTATGCATGATTAGTCTGTATGTTGCGTTCAAAAGTTATAGACGTGTAAACATGGACTACAATAACGCCGAAATTCGCGCTATTGTAAAGTTTTCCTTCGTCAAAGACAAATCCACTAGAGAAACGTTCCGTGAGATTAATAGTGTTTTGGGAGATGGCCCGCTATCACTTCGAACTGCAGAGGAATGGTTTCGACGATTCAGAGCCGGTGAAAATGACACCATGGATAAGCCGGCCGGCTGAGGACCTGCGACAACGAATACCGATCAAATCATGGAATTCATCGAGTTAGACCGGCATGTGCCATCTCGTGACATCGCCCAGGAGATGAGAGTTAGTCATCAAACCATTTTAAACCATCTGCAGAAGGCTGGATACAAAAAAAGCTTGATGTTTGGGTACCGTATGATTTGAGGCAAAAAAACCTTTTGGACCGAATCAACGCCTGCGATGCGCTACTAAAACGGAACGAACTCGACCCCTTTTTGAAGCGGATGGTGACTGGCGTCGAAAAAGGCCGGTGGATCGTCCCAACCAGTGGCCAAGTCGGGATTGACGGGCCAGGCAGGTTTTGCTGTGTGTTTGGTGGGATTGGAAAGGAATCGTCCATATGGCCGGACGCTTAATTCTACCATCTACTGTGAACAACTGGATCGCTTAAAGCAGGCTATCGATCAGAAGCGTCCAAAATTGGCCAACAGGAAAGATGTAGTGTTCCACCAGGACAACGCCAGACCGCACACTTCGTTGATGACTTGTCAGCCGCTGCGAGAGTTCGGATGCGAGGTTTTATCGCATCCACCATATAGCCCGAACATAGCGCCAAGTGATTACCAGCTGTTCCTGTCCATGTCGAACGCCCTTGGTGGTGTAAAGTTGGACTCAAAAGTGACTTGTGAAAAGTAGCTGTCCGAGTTCTTCAGAAATAAGGGGAAGTGTGTCACGAGAGGAGTATTCTGAAGTTGCCGTCTAGATGGAAACAGATTATCAAACAAAACAGCGCATATTTGAAGTAAATCCGACCACTGTAACACTTTTTATAAAGCATTGAATAAAGAGCAAAAAAGCAGAAGGGCGATATTTGACAACCTAATATGTAGTTCATCATTAGAAGGGCTAACAATCAAAGCGAGTCGGTAATACTATCCAAATAGATGAATTTGAGTAACTATATCGAATGTGTTTCATGCTGTAGTTTTTTCTTTATTATTCATATTATATTTAATTTAAGTTATGGTTAAATACCATGTTAGGATAGTTTTCCCAATGACTATATTGTCATTTGTATATATCTATAATATATATATATATATATATATATATATATATATATATATATATATATATATTAGATTGATTATTAATTACCTACACAGTTAAATATTTCTTTTATATTCCTACGCATTTTCATTACGTTATTTTTTCTAATTCAACGTTTTTGTATGATCTTATCGTATAATACATGTAATACATGATAAATAATGCGGCTTAAGAAAGTGACACTGGACTGCATGAAATTGTCAACTTAGCAGACAAAAAGTATCATTAGAAATTTTTGTGGAAAATATTTATTGAAAGTGCTCTTTTTTTCTATATACTAATGTTGGAGAATACTATGATTACTTATATTCATAAACCTCTATTTATTTAATACAGGCAGATAGTGCTATATTGAAAAACATATATGTTGAATGTATATTATACGGTTTGAAAAACGTATAGGAATAGTATTTTTCAGTGCACTAATTGTTCTGAATAGAAGGCTTTTTTTCTTTATAGCATGTATACAGCTTTTAATTAAAACAAAAAAATTTCATAAATTCCTACATGTATTTATATATATATATACTACTGTGTACAAATATGAGTAAGACTTTTTAATTCAAACTTCCCGGGTTTATCAATTCGCACAAATGTTTTTTGGACAAAAGTTATGCTTGTATTTTGTAAATAAAGAAAAGTTGTCTTTTCGTGTTTTATAATGTCTGAAAGTATTCAACAAAGAAGTACCATGAAATAATAAAATAAATATAGGCCGCCAAAACGTTCAGAATGTTGCAGATGACCTTTGGTGAGAAGTCAATATCCAAAACAAGTATTTTTGATTGACACAAATTATTAAAAGTCGAGAACGCGTTGAAGAAAACTATATAAAAGACGAACAAAAGCATCTACTGATGGACTACACATCGACAAAATCAATGAATGGGTTCTGCAAAATCGTCGATTCATTACTAGAGCGCTTGTAGATATTGTTGGAATTTCAAATGAAACGATTCAAATCAACACGATTTTGAACGACATCTTGTGCCTAAAAATAGTGAAATCTCGACTATCAGGATAAGATGGAACGCACAATTACTGGAGATGAGACTTGTTCCAATTGATCGTTCCAATCAATCGTGCCAAAGAAGAGCAGAAACCGAAGAAAATCACACCAAAGTCGCTCCAAAATCAAGATTATGTTCGCTGTTTTCAAGGATTATCGTGGTCTGGTGCATTATGATTCCTTCCAACAGGCCAAACGACTAACAAAGAATAATATTTAAGTGTTATGCATCGTTTGCGTGAAGCTATTCGTCTCAAAAGGCTAGATTTATGAAAAGATCACTCTTAGTTTTTGCATCACAACAATGCACCAGCTCACACTGCATTGATTTTACGTGCAAATTTGTTCAAAAATTCAACTAATATCCTTCTGTAACCTCCGTACTTGCCTGATTTAGCACCGTGTGAATTCTTGCTGTTCAGCACACTGAAAAGACCACTTCGAGGACACGGTTTGCTTGGTTTAAAGAAATAAAAGCCAAATCTAAGAAGCAACTGATAGCCATTCCGGAATACGAGTACATAAATGTTTTGAAAAATGGAAAAAACGTTGCGTTAGTTGCATTGCATCTGGGGAAGGTGATTTTGAGGGCGGTGAATTAGATTTAGAAAAATAAATAAAGATTTCCAAAGATATAAATAAATTCTTACTCATATTTGTGCACAGTAATATGTTTATTTATTTATTTACATTGAATAATTATTAAAATTCCCAAATTAGCCACTAGAGTTGATTTCTAGTAGAAGAGAAGATGGACAAGCTATGAACATTCAGATATGTTTTGTTGGTGATTTAGTTAAAGGCGATTATGAGTATTTTAAGTTCTTCAATATTTTAATGAGGAAATGTCTTGAATTTCTACAATTACAACTTGTCGGAAGGAATTATTTTGATGCTTTTAATAAGGTAAGATTTCAAAAATTTATGTCTCACTTTGTAATAAAGTTTAATATTTTTTTATTATGTAAACAATCTCTCAGTTATCTAAAAAAACAATTCTTTTTACAGATTTTTAGAGAATATTATAAGTATCTCCTAAAACTGTTTATATTTGTAATCAATTTTTGTATTATTATTTATGCAATCTTATATTAGCTATTTCCAAATTCCACAGTGTAAAGTCATCGCATATTTATTATCGATCGACTGTGTATCAGCTTTCTAAACAACTAATAATTAGATAGAAATTTTAATCGGTGATTAGGATGAAGCCTCCTTAGAATCATTTTTATTGGTTCAATTAGGTATCCACTCTTCGTGCATGTTTCATTTAGCTTTAGCCACGTATATTATATATAATTATATATTATATATTATATATTATATATGAGTTAAGTCCCTGATGAGGAGCCGTAGCGAACTCGAAATGTTGGACAAGTCTTCAATTAGGTAATGGTGTTGGGCACAGTCAGACTGCACTTTACTAACAAAGAATTTTTTCAGCTAATATTTTATTTTCAGATTAGTCTACCGGGGTAAATGTAAACAAGGACATTTTTATACTGTGATTATAATTTTAATTTAATTTTTAATTTAATTTTTATTTTTATTTATTTTTATTTTTATTTATTTTTATTTTTATTTATTTTTTATTTTATTTTTAGATTGAATTGTTTGGACTGTAAGACCAATAAAAAAATATTTATTAATATTATATATAATCTTATGTTTTGAAATATTTAAAACATTTTAATTTTATATGAAGGATAAATTATTGGAAGATTTTAAATGAAAAGACCTTATAGTGGTTAAATGTTATGAGTTCCCTAAGGTTCGTAAGCATCATTTGGGATATACAATAGTGTCATGCATTATATTTTCAATATTAAAGTAAAGTGGATTTTTAGTTAAGGTAATAGGTTAATGAAATTCTTATGCTAAAGATAGTCCGAGTGTCTAATACAGTGTGATATGATTCAATGATTGCAATATAATTTCATTCGATGTTGTATCTTTCTATACAAAATATACAATGAGATGTATGTAAAGAAATAATACAGGACAAATGATTGGAAATTAATTTTTCACGAAATTACCGAAATGAATTCATTAAAGCAATAAATTTAGTTGTAGTAATATAATTTTGTATTACAAATATTTTAAACGAACAATCATATTCTATCATATATCAGGTCATATGATATTATATCATGTCATATCATATTATACAATTCATACTAATCCTATTACCATATTAATTTAAAAAGAAAAATCGTATTTTCTTTGTACACGATAACCAAAACAACCAATATAATTAATGAACCGATTGCTCTGAAATTCGAAATATATAATCTACATCATCTTCGAAAGGATATAGGCCATGTTTTCTGTTGAAAATCACCTTACTTTCATCGAAAAATTAGGCGCGCTTACATTATAAGCGGCTTATTCTAATTTGATTGGGATTAGAAACCGAGTTCGGCGTCGACTCCGTATATCATGCGCGCAGTGTCGTGCGCATACATAGTTAATGCTCTTAACAGTAAATTCCACCAGCGGCCTATAGCTGGCGACTATGTTGAATATCGTCTCAAAATAATCAACTTAAACTATTAATAACAGTCCAGCGTACTCGAATGATTATATCCGACTTCGGGACTAGTATCATAAGCATTTTGTTTTTCAAATAAATCTAAGATTTACATTACCTTGAATATCGTTTGAACATTTCATTTTTTCTTAATAGGAAAATTTCTCTCTCTCTTTCTCTCTTTCTCTCTTTCTCTCTCTCTCTCTCTCTGTTTATCTCTTTATTCCCCCTCTCTTTCTTGGCGTGAGTACTACTTCACGTATTATTTTACTCCTGCTAATAAAGAATCCATTTTGTCGCTATCTGCCCTCGGACTTCTTTATATATAGCTACTTGCACGCATCTTAATGTAAGTTCCTTGGTGAAGTGTTATTGTCACTGTTTTCAATCAAGTAGCTAATGATTTATTAGAACAATTGTGACCAGGTTTAGGCAGCAGTTTTAATCACCAGAAGGAATGCGAAGGTACGAGTATGTGACGTCACAGTCAGTACCCTTCTGGCACACGAGCTATATTATGCCACGATATTTTATTGACCTGTGAGCCTTGAGTTACTTGAAATAGTGCGGGTCCCTGTATATTATAGTTCGGCGCATACGTGTTTCAGCGAATGAAAAAAAAGGATGCGTAGTGTGTGCAACCCTATGTGTGCAACGTATTAAGGACATTGTAGCCACATTTTGTGAGGGCAATATTAAAGGATGTTGTCGCAGTTTTTGTCTTATTCTTGGCACTTTCTCCTCTCCAACGGCTGGCAACAGCTGATAATAGAAGTTGGACGCGAAGCGAAAGGAAAGTCACGAATTCTCTTTGCGGACGCCTGGTCACGAAACGTGCTGTCCCGATGGCTGTCTAGAAGACTTAGACCGAATCTGGCGTGGCGCGGTTTAACTCGTGAATGCCGGCTCCATTAAAAAAAAAAGGCATTTAAGTTTATTAGTTAACGACGGTATTCAAATAAAGTATTACGGTTTAGTCAGTTGAGTTCCCGAAGATGAACCGGAGCGGTTCGAAACGTCGGAGAAGAAGGTGATCCTAAATTTAAGGTGGTGGGGCAGTCAGATTGTCCTTTACGAATATAGAATAAGTACTTTTATTATTTCTTATTTTTTATTTTACATATTATTGTATTTTTATTTTTATTTTTATATTTTATTATTAATTTAACTTATTTTATTATTAATTCAATAATATTTAAGTAAAAAGTACTCTATATATAAAAATCTATATTTTTATAAATAATTGACCGTAATTGACCTATCATCGCTGCTGTATAAAAAGTTGCTTTAATGTAGCGTATACTTCAAAAAGTTGATATTTTGCCGACTATTTTATACAACACACTAACACGCACGCGCGCGAGTTAAATAACTATATTTTGAGAACCCGTATTTATAGTCCGAAGCTTACGAATGAATACGCGAGAAACACAAAATATTGATAAAGAAAAGTAAAGCAATTGAACAAGAGGAGTTAATTCAAGTACTTTTTATTTACACGTCTTTACAGCTTCAGATCCCGACAGAGAGTGTCATATCGCTGATTCTTAATTCATTTATACTCTTCAGTGTCTTTGTCTTTTCTTCTTCACTGATGATGCGTACGGGATATTTAGTCTATTGCAGGTCCAGATAAAAGATAGCCTACAGAGAACAATAGGAGCTGATAAGATGCCAGACAGATCGATGCGTTGGTTCATTCGTGTGATTCATATAAATTGCGCGCGCACACACACACACAGTACATACGACTTCTATGTCTCCGAGTGTCTCGAGAGTACAGTCTCGAGATCTTTGGACGATAGAATATGTCTCGGGACGATTGCTATAGAAAGTTTTGTATTAGGGAGGTAGAATACAATGCCCAGGTATCCCGGGACGACTCTCACTGGGAGTGTGCGTGTTCGACTGATAGAATACAAATCACTTCATAGAAGTCGTACTGACATCTCTGTACATTGTTTCCCACCAACTATACACGACACTCCCCCTGGAAGTCGTTCCAAATCATCTGGAAATCGCATTCTATCATCCGAACAGGAAACTCCCTGTAGAAGTTGTCCCGACAGACCTAAACATCCCAGTAAAAGTCGTCCCAAGAAAGCTAGACACAATACTCCCCGTAGAAGTCGTTCGAAAAGACATGATATCGTATTCTACTGTCTCAACACGAATCTTCACATAGAAGTTGATTTCCTCATACCTGAACGTTGTTTTCTATCAACTAAATACAGTATTCCCCGTAGAAATCGCCCAAAGACACCTGGACATCGTATTCTATCATTCGAACACACAACTGCCTATAGAAATCGTCTTGAGGCAACGGGATACACGCCAATACAATATTTCTCAGTAGAAACCGTATTTAAAATGTGTATATATATGTACAATATAATATACACATTATATATTAATTAATTAATTAATGCAGTCGACAAAAGTATAATTCAATTATTTTTTCAATATATATATATATATATATATATATATATATATATATATATGTATATATTCAACATTAACAATATTCAAATTTATTTATAAATTAAATACAGCGGGTAAATTCGTTTGAGACACCCGTTGTATATGTTGAAATGCGCACGGCAGTGTAGTGGTTTCTGCGTTCATACCACGATATTCG
This sequence comes from Sycobia sp. Sy_11, assembly GCA_018907035.1. Lineage (NCBI taxonomy): Eukaryota > Metazoa > Arthropoda > Insecta > Hymenoptera > Epichrysomallidae > Sycobia > Sycobia sp. Sy_11. The sequence goes on along the minus strand of JACCIC010000344.1, from coordinate 111,679 downwards.
CTGCTGGCGTGTGTCGTTCGAAGAGAGTACGGAAGTGTGCGTGCGAGCATGTATTAGAGGGGGATAGCTGTCGCCAGCCTAATAGCCTAAAGCCTCTCTCTCGCCACGCGAGATGTGTACCCTCTCACGCACTTTTCTGCTCTTTCTAGCGGTAAAGAGAGAAGATATGTTGCGTTACTACTACCTTCTACAGTAGTCGTGGCGATTTTTCCCGTTCTCGGTATGTTTACCGCGTACGCAATGTAACATATTACTTTAATTTTGTGTTCTTTAAATTATTTATCATATTATTGACTTTTACTTATTATTATTTTCGTGTGTGCGATGGAAATATCGTAAATTTTGTAACAGTAATATTCGTGTAACGATCCTGATAAAATTGTGCTGTCATGGTCGTCGCATCTCCCTCTTTTTGCGGGAGCGCGAAGCGTGTATCTATAGTGTGCAGTATAAACTAAAAATGTGTGCTTAGTGTTAATAAAGACGAAAAAATAAAAATAAAATAAAAATTGAGTGTATGTTACGTACATTTAACTGACTTCGTATGAGTTCTATTGTCTCATGTAATTTGTTGATACGGTGTTCGTCGATAATATCAGAAATTTGACCGTTGAGAAACTGAAAAAGAGATCCGTGTGCTCTTAATTCACGTCCAAAATTTAAATATGCAGATGTAAAACCCGTTGTTTCGGAAACGGCAATATTGTATGCGAATTGTAACTCGTATAACTAATTCCATCTTTTTTCAACATATCGATAAATTCTTTTGAGACAAATTATCTCTCATTATCGGAGATAATAATTTTCGGATAACCGAATCGTAGTGCAATCTATTGTTTTACTGCTTGAGTTATTGCCTCGGCTCTTGCTTTCTGCAGTGACTTTCACTCTACCCACTTTGTTAACTTATCCTGCATTATGAGCAGCCAGATGTTTAATTTGTCGATCTCAGAAGTGGTCCGATGAGATCTACAGCTACGACCTCCCACGGTTGTTCGACTAGAGTCGCATGGAGCTTACCGCCTGGTGCTTGTTATTGCGATTTCAATTTTTGGCAGTTCTCACAATTACTCACATTTTTAGCTATCATACGGAGCATCCCAGGTCAGAAGTAATTTTTAGAGATTTTTACCAATATTTTTGTGATTCCTAGGTATCCGGCAAACGGGTCGTTGTGTACTTCGTTTAGAACTGTGTTTTGTTTAGATTTAGGTACAAAAACTTTCCACTGTAGATTGTCCCTGTTATCTTTAAAATCTAAAGTGTATAGAATATGTTTGTACAAACGTCAATTTTTTACACAAAAATCCGGATAATTTTCAGGATCACTTTTCATATTTTTCTATACTTTTTCATACCAATCTTCTACTGTAATCTCGGTGGTGTCGATTGCTAATGGTTGACGGGATAATGTGTCTGCGAGTAAATTATCTGTTCCGAGACGATATTTTATTTGGAAATCGTATTTGCTCAATTCAAGTGCCCAGCGGGCTAAACATCCAGGCGGATTTTCGATGTTATTGATTCACTTTAACGATTGATGGTCCCGTTAGTACGATAAAATGGTATCCTTCGAGATAGTCACGTAATTTCCACACGTGAGTAAACGTACTACTAGCAAAAGAGATGCCTCTTTCGCTGCTCTCGTATGCTTGTGTAAGCGCTGCACCCAGTCCTTCTTTACTGGCATCTGTTTGCAGGATAAACGGCCCGCTACAGTCTGGACAGGAAAGGACGGGTGCGTTTGTGCGAAGCTGCTTGATTTTGTCAAACGCACCTTGCTCTGCTTCTCCCCAAAACCACTTAGCTTTTTTCCTAGTTAAACGGTGTAACGGTGCGGCAATATTTGAGATATCTTTCATAAATGTTCTGTACCATATCAGGCACACGAACCGTTATATTTTTTTCTTGTTTCGTGGTGGTGCTAAATTAACTACGACAGTCTGTAGTCGACAAACAACGGTTAGTAGACCGTTTTTGTCTACAATGTGTCCTAGATATTTTAGGCTCGAACGGGCAAAATAACACTTATCTGGATTTAATTTTGCAATTTTTAAGCAGTTGAAAACTTCTTTTAATTTTCCAGATGTTCCTCGAAAGTAGACGAGACTACAAAAAGATCGTCAAGATATGCAAATGCATATGGTGCCATTTCTGGAGTTATTACTCTGTCTAAAAGACTTTGAAACGTAGCTGGTCCTGAGTGCAGGCCAAAAGACATTATCTTAAATTCGAAAAGACCTTTTCCGGCTACGGTAAAGGCAATGATAGGACGGCTTTCAGGCGTTAATGCTACTTGCCAAAATCCATTCTTTAAAACGATTGTCGACAGATTGACAGCCCGGGGCTGTGGTTCTAGGTTAGAATGTATTGCTATGCGATACGAAACTCTCCGTGGCTGAATTGCGCAGGAATGAGGAAGAGCACTCTATGCTCTTTGTTGCTCCGTTTTCCGTTCAAAATCCGCGCACTCTCGCGGTTCGCGAACGTGGTAATCCCGATCGCGCGCAAGCAGTGGTTTTAAAGTCGCCAAAATACACAACCACGAAAACGGTCGTTATAATATATATATTCCGCAATATATATTAATAATATTCAAATATATTTATAGCAGGTGAATTCGCTTGAGACACCCTTATAAATGGTAAACTTGTTATGTTATGTGAAGATCATTAGTACATTAAGTAAATTAATTACTATTAAGTGTGTGTATATTGTATATGTGTACATGCTATTATCGTTGTTAAGCAGCTTAGTTTGAAAGATCATCAAATATCTGGTACAATATACTTATATTATATGCGAATTTGCTTTTACTCCGAAACAATAGTTTTCTATTACTTTTGTTTCATAAAACACTATTACTAGTTCTTTGCATATTACTGTTTATGTGTAAAATAATATTAGATATATTCTTAATCGACAAACTTTATTGTAAGTATATGTAAACCTTATGTGCAGTAAAGTGTTCACGATATATTAGGTACTAGTTTCTCTTAATTTCTTTTAGATTCTTTTATTTAAATTTTATTTGGCTCGTTTTCAAAAGCAATTATATAATATGGAAATCCACAATCTATATTGTTTGTATTTGTAGTGTTCATAATCCTACTTTTAAGGTTCTAATTCGCATAACTGAATATAAATGAAAGGATATAATAAATAAAGAAATTATCCTTGCATTGATTCACGCCCGCTTTTTTGGTTCCATCTGTCGAAGAACTGTAGGTTTTTCCTAGTTTACGGCCTCGAGTAATATAATATAAATTAATCGTATACTATTTGTAATACGTCATTAGTCGACATCTCGGACACATTATGTTTCAGCGTGCATCAATCTGTACACCGCGCCCCATCTTGAATTTCTTTTTCCCCTCCAAATAGGACACACCCTTAAAATTACGTAAGCGAATCATAGTATTGTAACTTGTGCACGTTTGAAAATATTTTATGTAGAGACGCCTATACGAACTACCTTGTTGAATCTATAATGATTAAGTACTCACTTCTTCAACCGACTACGATCATGTTACTAGCTCTCATTGTATATAGAAACATCAACTAAATCTACTTGTGCATTCTCCATGACATTTCTTGGTCTTAATTATTTATACAGTAAATTTAGCAAACTAAAATTTAAACAGCATACGCAGAGTAATTTGCATGCATTTCCCTTTATAAAGGGCTACACGTGATCCATTATTCGGATATGCATTCCCGAAAGAGGGCAATTATATGTGGGGGCCGATTTTAACGCGATTCACGAATATGCACGCAGGCCTTGACGCAAGTAGGTTACCGCAGACGACTCAGCTCAATCTTCTTATACATAATGTTGGTAAGCTACTTGCCTCGTAAGGTGGGTCGGACGTGTACCATATACGGCATAAGTTTTGAGTCTGGGGGTATTTCGTCGATGTCATGCGGCCTTTACTTCCTTCTGCTGTTCTTGACGGCAGAAACTCACTTAGAATATCCTTATTTATAGTCACCCTCAGATATTCATCTTTATTGAGATGATCTGTCTGCTGTCATCCAATATTTTGAACTGATACGGTTCACCTTCCAGAGTTCCCTAACCTTATATCTATAGTTTGTGATAATAGCTGGAGATCCGATGTCAATAATATTTGTAAAAGAATTCTATAATTGGCGCAAAAACACAATGTAGTAAAAAATCGCCCGCCAAAGGTATCTTACTTTGTTTCACTTGATCCGCTCATATTAGTCTGAAAGTGGTGCAATAATATTCTTGTATAGTAGAATGGCAATTCACAAGTTAATAATAGAGTTTCTTCAATTATATCTAAATATATTTTTATAATCATAATAACTATAAAAGTCTGCTCGATTTTATGATAGGTGGAAGTTAGAGAATATCGTTTGGAGCTTTGGCCTGGATATATAACTTCAATTAGACAACATGAACAAAACATAATGATGTGTGCAGATGTATCGCACAAAGTTATGCGAAACCAAACATTACTTGATCTTCTCACTGAATGTTATCGGAAAAATCCACAGCATTATCAGGTAAATTATCGACTTTTTTGCAAAATAAACAAAAAATAATATATTTGACTATTATAATCAACGTTACAATAATTCAATACAGTCTTTATAATAACAGTAGACATAAGCACAATTCTTAATTCTAATTTTAGCTAATAATTAGTTTATTTCTTTAGTACTTTAGCACTTCGTTAGCTGCATGAATATGTTTCCATAATGTTTGCAACGTTAATTTTTATTTAATAAATACAATATATTTTATAAAAAATATATTTTACTTAAAAAGTCTATCCTGCAATATTATGGTAACGAAATTGTATATATTTTTTACATTTGTATAATAGTTTCATTAATAATAATGTAAATTTTTGTAATATATGCACTTTTATAATAAATTTTCAGAAATCGTTCGAAGCTGCAGTATTAGGAAATACGGTTCTTACGGATTATAACAATAGAACTTATCGAATCGATGATGTTGATTTTAGCACAAATCCTTCTAGCAGTTTTAAAATGCATGATAAATCAGAAATTACTTATGCTGAATATTATAAAAAAAAATACCAAATAATTATTCACGATTTGAAGCAACCGCTTCTAGTATCAAGATCATCAGCGCGAGATCGTCGAGCTGGAAATGCGGAGCTGATTTATTTAATTCCTGAGTTATGTCGCTGCACTGGTAATTTTGTTTAATAAAATTACATATAATAATATTTATTCAATTTAAGTTGCTTCTTTTTATAAAGCAGTACTTACAACTATGTGTATGTATTGATTGAAGATTGAATTTGTCGGTTTTTTATAGAAGAAACTCTTAATCTTCAACAGAATTTCACAGTTTTTTCATTTAAAGTATTAAACTTTCTCATTAGAGGTAAGCCAGTGAATGAGGCATTTTCCGACCACTTCAAAACAGTCGAAGCGCTGCTCTGCAAGTGAGTAGCGCATCGATGCGAAGAGGTAATAGTAGGACGAGGCGAATTTGAAAGTGTATGGCGGCTGGCAATAATACTTCCCAATTAAGTGCTTGCATGCTGCTTTTTGCGACGGCCGAATATATACGGTCGTAAAATCAAAATTGATAGAAAATTTTATTCCTTGAATAAAAAAATAATTTCTTTTGACGCGAAATTCAAATTTATTATTTATACAAAGATGCATTTTAGATTTGTCTGAAAAGAGCCTGGTGGCGGGTTGAGTGACCAGATGCTAAGGCGGGTTGAGCCAAAGCACGAATTAACACGTATCGAAATTACATTAAAAATAAAATTCGCTGTGCAATATAGAAAACAAAATTACAGTTTTTGTATAGAAAATGCAAATACATTATTTCTTTCATTCCAGGAAAACGAAAACACAGTATATTTTTCCTGTCTTAATATCTAGTAAAATTAAAATTTTAATAAAATCGCAAAACCTAGAGTAAGCTGAATATATCGAAAGAACAAATCGAAAGTGAACTAGCGAAGATTCACTACGACAACCCAAAGCGTTGGAAGTCATGGGATAAGCCAGGGCATGCCTTCTACTTCGATGGCCAAGCCAAACATTCATGGCAAGAAGCTAATGCTGTGCATTTGGTGGGATCAGCTTGAAGTAATCTATTACGAACTACTACAACACAATCAAACCATCAGCAGGCAACGTTGCCAACAATAGCTAATGCAATTGAGACGAATATTGCAGATTAAACGTCCACAATATGTCAAAGACACGTTAAAGTTATTTTCCAGCATGGCAACGCTCAACCACATGTTGCAACAATCGTAAAGGAAACGTTAGAAGCACTGAATTGGGACGTTCTACCCCAACCGCGGCATTCACCACACATTACACTTTCAGAGTACCACCTATACCGATCGATAACTCATAGTCTGGCTGAGCAGCACTTCAGTTCTTCCGATGAATTGAAGAAATGGATCGATTCGTGAATCGCCTCAAAAGACCAGCAATTTTTTAGATGGGGTATCCACTTGCTGCCCGAAATATGGTCAAAAGTAGTAGAAAGTGATGGGAAATATTTTGAATGACATTATTTGTATCTTTTTTTACAATAAATTCTTATTTCTTTATTTAAAAAACGGTGAAAACATATTTGTACACCCAATATAAGCGAATTAAATTAATATTTTCTTATAAACTAAATTAAACGAAAAAAAGTACTATACTCTAGCATAAAACGGCATTATAAACTTGTATTGTATCAGGTATGTGAATAAGTCTTTCCCGTTTTTTTTCAAATTTTGAGCCTTTATTGTGAAAAAATGGTTACAAATGAATTATTGAAAGTATTGGCCATCGCTAGCTACAACTTTTTCCCATCTTTCTGGCAAAATACGAATCCCGTTGCGAAAAAATTCGACCGGTTTGGCCTCTATCCAGTCATCCACCCATTTTTTGGCTTCCTCGTAGGAATGGAAGTGCTGGTCAGCCAGACCATGCGTCATCGGTCTGAAGAGATGGTAATCAGACGGAGCAACGTCTGGACTATACGGCGGGTGGGGTAGGACTTCCCATTTGAGCGTTTCTAAGTATGTTTTCACCGGCGGTGCAACATGTGGGCGAGCATTGTCATGTTGCAAAATAACTTTGTCGTGCCTGTCGGAGTATTGTGGCCGTTTTTCTCGCAGTGCGCGGCTCAAACGCATCAATTGTCGTCAATAGACCTCGCCTGTGATCCTTTCATTCGGTTTCAGAAGCTCATAGTAAACCACACCTAGCTGGTCCCACCATATACAGAGCATGAGCTTGGCGCCATGAATATTTGGCTTGGCAGTCGATGATGATGCATGGCCGGGTAGTCCCCATGATTTTCTTCGCTTCGGATTATCGTAACGTATCCACTTTTCATCGCCAGTCACGATACGATGCAGAAAACCCTTTCTTTTATGTCGCTGAAGCAGCTGTTCGCAAGTGAAAAAACGCCGTTCGACGTCTCTCAGCTTCAGTTCGTACGGCACCCAATTTCCTTGCTTTTGGATCATTCCCATGGCTTTCAAACGCTTGGAAATGGTTGTTCGGTCAACTCCCAATGCTTCAGCAAGTTCTTCTTGCGTTTGACAAGAATCTTCATCAAGCAAAGTCGCCAATTCTCGATCTTCAAAGATTTGCGGCCGCCCGGAACGCTCCTTGTCTTCCACGTCGAAATCACCGCTTTTGAAGCGTCGAAACCATCCGCGAACACTTGAATCATCGACACAACCTTCTCCATAAGCCTCCTGAAGCAATCGATGCGTCACGGCAGCAGATTTCTTCAAATTGAACCAATAAAGTGAAACTTCCCGCAAATGACGTCGACTCGGCTCAAATTTCGACATTTTCACGATATCAAAAATTTATGATGCGAAAAAATTTTAACTAATGTGTTAGTATGGAATTGTTGACATATGAATAAGCTTTGATTATGACATATGTAATCATTGAATACTCGCACAGTATTGGTGGCGCCATCTCTTACAAAAAACGGGAAAGACTTATTCACACTCCTAATAATATACTGGTATTATTATACAATTACTATGATTATTATAGATAATTAATATATTATTATGAATTATTGTTATTATTATAAAAAGGGCAGCTTGCTCGATATTATACGAGCAGCGACCGAATTTACCGATAAAATTGTGATAATTTGGTTCTCATGTAGCAAAATAACTTTGCCATGTCTGCTAGTTTATTTCGGCCATTTTTCGATCAATGCATGATTCAAATTGATAATTCAATTTTAAATCAATTCAAATTGATGAGAGATTTTTTAGCTAAAACCAACACCACAGTAATGCCTCAGCCTCCATATTCACAAGATTTGGCACCTAATGATTTTGTTCTTTTCCTAAAACTGAACAGACCGTACAAATATTGCTGACAAAGACAATTTTAGAGTCATAAGGATATCGCTAATAAATAATATGGTTGGACATAGTAATCATTATAATTTGAATTAGTTAAAAAATTATTTTGTATATTCAAAAACGAATTAAAAATAATTATTGTAATCATGGTTTTTACAAAGTTGAAATATCCTGTCTTTTTAGTCAATCTCCTAATAATAATTTATTAATTAATAAACAGTTACTTAAATAAATATTTATTATTGATAATAATTATTGAAAAGCATATTGCTAGAATAATAGGTATCCATGGTAAGATTGTAGAGAGCTTGCAGGGACTCACGGCTAATAAAACATAAGTAAAAAATTTCACTGGTATGGGGCATCATCCACTCACTGACGTAAAAAAGGTCCAATTATCACGTGTATTCACCTGAAAAGATACAGTGTTTAGAATTTTCAAAGTTCGTATTTGTTACTAACTTCAAATTTGTCGTCTACAGAGCATTTGAAATATCTATCAGAAGTGAAATTGATATTGAAGAGAAGCATCCAGGCTAGGCAAAATAGACTGAAGACGAAGATTTGGAAATATTATTCGATGATAACTTACGGTAACTGGAAAAGGACTAACCCTATTGCGACAATCGATTTTTAAGTTAGAAAATTAAATGCCGTACTAGCTAACGTTGAAACTAGTCTTTTTACTGGGAAATTTTTTCTTGAGCGCCAGTAAGTCAAGCAAATCGTTTTTGCTGCTTACGATTTGTTACTAGAGTTAAAAGGAGGATTTTTATTATACTTCAATGAACAAAAAAGCGTAGATTATGACTAGAAAATCAGGATCATCAAAGCCAAAACAAGAAATGCAAATAAACAAGGTAATGTTCCGTTATGAACTAATAATATGTATTATGAGCTCCTGAAAAAGGTCAAAGAATAGACTGTTCTGACGAAAAAAATTGATGTGTTTAAAATTAACGTTCTAAGTATACTCCGCCATACGTTCACTACTGTGGATAAAATTATGTGCGAAACAGTAGCTAAAATATCGTAATCCTAATCCACTTGTTTCGTTCGAATTACGATCTAAAGGAATCTGAAGCTATCAAAAATTGGTTTCATTCATTCCTGGCCTCATAAGAAGAGAAAATTTATGGTAAAGTATCCATAAAATATCTGAAGTATAAAGAAAGATAAATAAAGATAAAAGACTAAATAGGGATAAGCAATACTTTAAATTCTATTCTTTTTTATTTTTTATTTTGAGAATCAAAACTTTTCAAGTGGCATATTTCATAAATACTCGTATATGTAAACATTCTGGAAATTTAATTAATTGATATATGCGTGAAAAGGTCCGCTGAATACAATGATGCGTAGTATCGAGATGGAGTTCAAAAGTGAGATTAACCATAATAGAGGCTAGTCCGCACATAAGACATGATTTACATATTATATATTAATTTCGTATTTGTAAATTGTAAGTTTCAAATTGACTTCCACGGACTTATATATTATAACATGAACCGCTATTCTTAACTTTAATCGCGCTAGTTGCTGAAATCTAAAGGGGAGCAGGACAAAATTACAAAAATACTCTGGTATTGAATACAAAAATACACATGAAGATTTATTTAAATAAAAACAAAAAAGATAAACGAAATTATTATAATGGTTCGGTTACACAGTTGGGTGCCAGTCGAGTGATTTTCCGGATAGGGATCGAGACGATTCGGTATTATTTTCGATTCGCTAATAAATCGCCGCTCTCCCAGCTTCTCGGGGACGCGAATTTTTCTTTCACCGTCACTCTGAGACGTCTCCAGATTGTGGTTCACCATTCAACCGGGTTATCCGAATCCGGTTTGTGCGACGCCCTAGCATCGGGCTTATTCAAGGCCCTAGTCTTCTCCTTTTATTACGAGAGTTAGACTCTGATATCTATCTTACACGGAGTTCGTCTATTGTTTGTGGCTCCCCGGGATTCCAAGGTACAGGGTTTCATAGGCGCTTCCATCTCCATTGGTGGTTGCCGTAGAAAGAGCGAGAGGACTTTTCATGCTCTCTGATTTCGCCCCCCCCCCCGATACCGGGCCGGCCGCTTCCGATGACGCGGCTCGTGACTCGCGGATGGGACATGTTGTCAAACTTCGGCAAATGACATTGTAGCACTACATTCAGATGTTTTTTGACTTCAAAAGTTTAAGGAGTTTCCCAAAAAATAAAAACGGACACTGTAACGCATTTCGCGCGTTACAATATAAATAAATTAATAAATATTTCCATTGGTCTTACCGTCCAATTAAATCAATCGAAAATAATACGTAATAATATCAATATACGAGGTGTGTTCAAAAAGTAACAAGAATTTTTAAATTTCGCGGGTTTGGAGAGTCCGCTGTATAAAAATTTTTTTTATTATGTTGGTATGTATGCCCCTGAAGTACGATAAAATTTTCAGCAATATTCATTGCTTACTTTTTAAGTGGCAGCCGCTAACGTTAGATGTGTTTTTTAAGTTCGGCCATTTTCGTTTGTAAAAAAAAAATGGAGCAAAGAATTTGTATTCAATTTTGCGTAAAAAATGAAATAAAGTGTTGCGACGTTTGTAAACTGTTAACAAAGGCATATGGTAAGTCTGCTATGAGTAAAGCAAGGATTTACGAGTGGTATTAGCGCTTCCAAGATAGCCGCGAAAACGTTGAAGATGACGAACGACCCGGACGCCCAAGCACATCAATAACCGATGAAAACGCAAAAAAAGTGAAAGAAATGGTTATGAACGATCGCCGAATTACAACTAGAGAAGTCACAACTGATGCTGGCATATCAATTGGCTCATGCTATAGAATTTTTTGCGATGTTTTGGATATGAAGCATGTTTATGTTCAGCAAAATTTGTTCAAAAATTGTTCAATTTCGAATAAAAGCAGCGTTGCTCAAGACAAGCTGCTCAGAAATCACTAAATGAAGTTAATATCGATGCAAAACCCCTAAAACGTATTATAACACGTGACGAAACATGGGTTTACGGATATGATGTCGAAACTAAGGGTCAATCTTACCAGTGGAGGCATTCTGGATCGCCAAGACCGAAAACGGCTTGACAAATCCAAATCGCCAAGCTCAAAAAACACGTCTAACGTTAGCGCCTGCCACTTAAAAAGTAAGCAATAAATATTGCTGAAAATTTTATCGTACTTCAGGAGCATTCGTACCAGCATAATAAAAAAATTTTTTACATAGGCGAACTCCCCAAGCCCGCGAAAGTTAAAAATTCTCGTTACGTTTTGAACACACCTCGTATATTTATATTAATATTTATACATTAATATACAAAAATAATAAAAATAAAAATTAAAATTAAAAATTATAACGATAGTCAGACTGTCCTTGTATACAGTCACTCCCGTAGACTAATCTGAAAATAAAATATTAGCTGAAAAAATTTATATTAGTACAGTGCAATCTGACTGTCCCCAACACCCTTACCTAATTGAAGACCTGTCCAACGTTTCGAGATCGCTACGGCTCCTCATCAGGGACTAAACTAAACCTTATATTCTAATCTATGATACCCCATCCCCACTATCAAATTTGGTAAATTAAATATAAAATCCTCCTTTACAAAAAATGTTCAAAACCAATCAATTTAATAAGGAATGATAAAGTTATCTAATTTACTAGATTCTAACATTATTGCGATTCCTGGACTTTCAAGAATACTTTCAAGACTCTCCCTTTTACACTTATTAATACCATGTTCTAAAATATCCACATTCACAAAAGCAAAAGAATGTAAAACAACTTTTGAAAAACTTGTAAAACAACTCCAGATTTTAAATTTTAATGACGAGCCGTAGTGAGCTCGAATCGTGGGACTGTTATTGACGGAAATTGTTAAATTTTAACCAAAAGAAATGTCGCGTAAGCATCGCTCAGTTGCTAGGAAATGAGGCTAACAATAACTTAGATTTGCTTAAAAGAATCATGACAGGTGATGAAACATGAGTATATCGTTATGATTTCGACGTCATCATAACGAATGTTTGTTGTCGCAGTGGAAGCATTATGGATCTCTAAGACCAAAACCCACGCCAGGTTCGATCAACTGTCAAGGTGATTTTTGTTGTTGTTGTTTGATCTTACTGTTTTATTTTGTTTTTATTATCATGGCTTAGTGCATCAGGAGTTCCGAACACAAGGTCGTATTTAATAATGAGTTTTACCTTGAATTTATGCAAAAAAGTCTTTAGCAGAAATGCTTTGACGATTGAAAAAGGTGCTGACACAAATGTAAGATATCTGAGGAGGATTACTTTAAAGGGGACAATATAAATTTTGATCAATGAATAAATAATGTTCGGCAAAAATAAAAATTCATCTTCCATTTTAATCACACCAGGTATGTGAATAATATATCCATACTGTCCCGTGCGTGGGCGCGTGTATGTTAGTTTCTACATACGAAGTAATAGATATATCAGAAATTTGAAACGTATAAGAAGTGTCCGATGAGATCACTGTATTTATTGTTGCTTTTTGATATGTAATAACATTTAATGTATTAATATTATTATTATTATTATTATTATTAATAGTTAGTTCTACATTTAATGCTACATATAGAACTAACTGCCTATTAATATTGTAGTATAGTTAAAAGAATAGTTTTGTTTCATGATGCTAATTTATTTAATCAAATAGAACTTATTTATTTGTAAAAGAGCAACCTAATAGAAATATTTTACTGTAGTATAAAAATATCAATCAATTTTGCTCGCATCTTAATATTTTAGGATTAACAGATGAAATGAGAAATGATTTTCGGCTTATGAAAGCTTTATCGGAACACACAAGAATTTCTCCTGATTCCAGAATAGAAAAATTAAAATTGTTTAATGAACGTCTGACGTCGAAGTCTGAAGTTGCTCAGGAATTTAGAAATTGGAACTTCAGTCTGAGTAGAAATCTGATTAATGTTCCTGGTCGGATTTTACCTAGAGAAGATATCATTTTTGGAGAGAATAAGTTTGCGAGGCCAAAGGATACAGATTGGAAATTTTCTCTTCAATCTAATACACCAATCAGTGTTCATCAACTAAAAGATTGGATTGCTATAGTTCCATCTAAGTCATCTTCTGAGGCAAAGGTAAATTATTATTTTAATCGCTGATGTTTATGTATTTTTCAGCTAATGAGTACTTAGAAGAATATATAATATCATTCTTAATTATTTACAAAGCATTGTAAACAATTAAGTCTTAAAATCTTTTTTTGTTTGTAGATCTTCATTAATACAATGATAAATTCTGCGAAGAATATGAAATTTCTTATGAATAGACCTAAACTTATAGATATACCTGATGATCGGGTGAATACGTACATTTCTGCGATTTCCAAAGTGACTGATAAATCGAATCCTCAATTAATACTTTGTGTTGTTCCCAATAACCAACTGCAGAGATACTCAGCTATTAAAAAGAAGTTATGCATTGATAGACCAATACCAAGCCAAGTACTGTTATCGAGAACATTAACTCAAAGAAGTCCAAGCATGATGAATGCAGTTGGTACCAAAGTTGCAGTTCAATTAAATTGTAAAATTGGTGGAATCCCCTGGACCTTAAGAATTAGCCAGTATTTACCAGGACTAATGGTAGTAGGCTTTGATGTTTGTCATGACAAAGCTGCTGGTGGAGATTTTGGTAAGATAAATTATAATTTCATTTTAATTTCAAATGAATGTTATTCAAATTAAAAATATGTTTTTCATTACAGGGGCCTTCGTAGCATCTATCGATCAGAATTTCGGTCATTATTATAGTGCAGTTTCTGCTCATTCATCTGGAGAAGAACTTTCAAATGACTTTGCAATTCATCTTGGCCGAGCTCTCGAAGAATTTCGATTATACAATAAAATGTATCCTAATAGGATAATTATTTATCGGGATGGGGTTGGCGAAGGGCAAATTCCATTCGTACATGACTATGAAGTTATTCAAGTAAAAAAAAAACTCTCCGAAGTTTACGGTGATGCAACCAAATGCATGCTTGGATTTATCATTGTTACTAAACGAATAAATACAAAATTATTTTATAATAACAAAAATCCACATCCTGGTACAGTAGTGGATGATATTATAACAGATCCCTTAAAATACGATTTTTTTATTGTATCACAAAGTGTACAACAAGGAACAGTTGCACCGACATCATATAATGTTATTGAAGATAGTACATGCCTTGCACCGGATAGATTACAAATGCTAACCTATAAATTTTGTCACATGTACTATAATTTTAGCGGTACAATCAGAGTACCTGCTCCTTGTCAATATGCTCATAAATTAGCATTTTTTGTTTCACAAGCTTTACATCAAACTCCTCATCAAAAACTTCAAAATCTTTTATACTACTTGTAGAATTTTACTGCTTATTTCTGTAAAATACTCATTACATGTAAAAATTTGGATAGAATTATCCATATTTTCAAAACTAAATAAAATTTAATATTCTTCAATTACTTTTTATTTATATTTACTTTTTGAAACGGTGGACATTAAATGCAAAGTTAGATATAAGACAGTGGAGAGATTCATATTGGTCTTTACTAACATAAATAATAAATATTTTAGAATATTATTTTTAAATTTTAAATTTTATTTCAATTTAAATTTTACTTCTTTTCTTCTTTTTTTTTAATTAATTTTGTCAAGTTATTTTTCCAAACAATCAAACTACGTTAACTTGTCTTGGAGATTAATCACTTTTATTAGGGTCAGGACCTAAATATGCCTTATGACACCCGTAAATACTAAGGGATACTAGTTGTCTAAAAGATCTACCGTTTTTCACATTCGAGAACTTCTTGCGATTTCCTGGTATATATTGTGAGGCGGTCAAGATAAGAAAACAGGAACAATAACATAAATTATCTTATACTATTTTTTTTATTATGTATCTCTTAATATTTTATCCATGTGCATACAAACAATTTTTATGAATAATACACCTACTTTGTCTTCCGGTCTGAGTGTTGTGAACAGGCGGGGGGATGCCGTTGCCGACAAAGAAATATGTAAGCGACATTGGCTCTGATCCCGGGGATCACCGCCTTTAATTTTTTCAACTATGAACAAGTAGTTTAATATCACAACGCGTTCAGCCGATATCTATTTCACTAATCTTTCAGAAAATTGGCACGTTTCGACTTTATCACGTGGGGAATCCCATCCCGACATTATTCTATAGCCGTTAGCTATGTAATCAAAACCGTGGCAGCCCGACCGCGTATGCGTACACCATACGCGGTGTACTCACCTCGCTCTCAGGGGAAGGGCGACACCAGAACTTGGCGACACCAAAAATGCTGTCGACTTATAGCTGTCTGCTGTCTTCTCCGTCTATCTCAATCTCTATCCCTTTTTTACATCCACGGATTGCCACAGTATCGTCTGAATCTCGAGCGGCTATCCGGGAAGATCGGTACAAGCTACCTCTCGTACATTCTCGGCCGTCAAGGAGGATGGCACGAACACACAAAATTCAAAAGCAGATATTCGCAAGACACGAGTCTCACACTTTATACTTCGACGGCCCAACGGTTATTCTAGTACTACTTTCGCCTGGTTTCTACTTCATCTCGACTAATGTCACCCGTTTCGAATTGCGAAGTGTGATTCCCTAGAAAATTGGCCAGACCAGCTACTGGAAACGAGACAAAACGGCGCTGCCATCATTCTCCATTCATCATCCTCCATTCCGGCTGGTACTGGGAGCACATGATTAATTTCTCCTGTATTAGATTCTCTGGAAATGACAGGAGGAAAGGAAACGGTTTGGGTATGCGGATAAAACAGCCCCCTTTCCTGACACATTTACAATTTCTTGTAAAGTATGTCGAGCAGTAAGGAGCTGCCATTGGGTTTCCTCTTCCCCATGCCCCTCATAAGATGAATCTTCTACCCCCATCCTATTACACACTTTCCCCCTCTTTTCTTTACTGTTTCTTGTTTACTTCCTCTCTTCTCTCTTTCTCATCACTCTCTATTTTTTCCTCCTTTCTCTCTTTACTCTCTCTACTCAATACTTCCTTCTAACCTTCTATACTCATACCTGCCAGTTCCATCCTATACTCTTTTCTTGCTAGTTCAAATTATTCCGGGACTGTATGTAGGCGCCCCTTCTAATATTATTTTTCTTGAGACTGCATGGACCGAAACAGCCACAAATTTGACAGGATTTTAATTCTCCATGTTCGGCGGAGTTTCTGATAAGATTGCAGTTGGGGATCAGGTATCTTGTTACGTCCGGGTCAGTTTGTTAAAACTTTACACCGGCGTATTTACGGTGTAACTTGTTTTCCCTGAATACTTACCTTGTCTTTTTAGGATGGCAGCGTTGGCGACGGTTCCCGAAAGGAGCGCTAGGCTCGTTTGATCCTTGGTTGTTGCGGGCTGCCCTACCGTAGTGGTACACTACTTATTGCAGCTGGCTCTCTACATTGGTTCGAGGAAAAGGGTGGCAGGAAAATATGTATGATTTATGTGTATTCTTTAATAAATGAACTAAAAACAACACCTGTGTATCCTTATAATTGAAATCACTTATTTATTTATATTTTCTTACAAATGTCACAATCACGACACAGAATTATTACGTCCACTTTGGTGCGGTAAGTTTCGGTTGAAATTTAAACACGATTATTATTCGCTTAATCGTTAACTTTAGATTGACGGCGTACAAGTCGCGGCTTCGTGGCTGAACTGTGTTGCAGCAATTGGAAAACCGAGAGACGATAACCGTATTAATTTTGAGTTGAAATTATAAATTTAAGTTTTCCCGCGATCGCTCCGAATTATAGGGCGAGAGTTCCGACTCCGTGGCTGAACTATGTTGCAACGATTTGGAATCGCGAGAAGGCGAACTAACGAAAACTCTTTTAATCAATCGTAAATTATACTTGTATATGCGCGAAGACTTGTCGCGATCTATTTATGCGGAGGTTGTAATTGAACTCGTATATAAGCGCGACGCGTACTCGAAGTTGACTTGGAAATGAAAATTAACGTTAAGTCCGATTATTCTCTCGATAGATTCGTGTTTAAAGTCTCGTGGCTGCCTTGGAACTGTCTGGCGCGTGCTCGTGCTGGTTTATAAAAGGGTGAGAAAGAAGTTCCCTCGTGCCGCCGCTGCGGCCACGTACAAAATTAGGATTGGCTAAAAACTCGGCGTAAACTCTGTTGCTAAGTGCTAAGAGCAGTTCGTCGGTTGCAAAAGTTGCCTTACGCGACAGTCTAGTCAGCGTCTGGCTGTGCTACCTGAGATCTTCTTATCGTCGTGTATATGTAGTTATACTTTACCTTGTAACTTGGACTTATAATTTTATGAAATCGTTCGTGAACATAAAAGTCATATTCTAAGTTCGGTTTTACGGCTTATGATTAATTACTACAAATAAAGTTCATTAAGCATACATGTTGCGAAGGCTATGGTTAATCTGTATGCAAAGTTTCGCTTGATTCTAACGAATTTTCGACGCGTCTTTGGACGTAAAAGTTAGCGACGATACGATAATTATTTATTTATGTGTATAAACGTTGACGGAGGAAGTTTTACTGCGTACCTTTCTTACTGCGAATACCTTTATCTATGAATAATCTTTCTTTCTCGTAGGTTATTTGTGTCAAGGCGCGTTGAGGAGCTTCGTCCTCTTACAATTTATTTAGTGCGCATTTCTGTATTGTATTCACAAATGTTCTTTCGTAATTCTATAAGTTTTAGACGATTATTGATAGAGATTCGTGCATCTAGAAAGTAAGTCAAAAATATTTTATTCGTCTATAGGTAAGTTGTCGTCTTGTGGTAATCGGCGTACAGTAGGTCGGTTACCGTGCGTAGAGTGTCGGTGAGGTAAATCATTCATCGGTATGTTTCCACTGGCAGGTTGTCGGTAAAGTATTATGTCTGTCGGTCTTTAGCGCGTGCAGACCGTCGGTCAGTTAGTATCTTGCTGGTACATTTATCATCCTTCGTCGATTGTCTGTAGGTGTATTACCATGAGTCGTCTGATCGGTAAGTGGTTTGTCTGTAGGTGCATTACCATGAGTCGTCGGATCGGTAAGTAGTTTGTCGGTAGGTGCATTATCAAGTGTTGATTGTCCGTATGGTCAAAAGGGCGTCGGCAGGTCTGTTACCGTGTGTGATTTCGTGTCGATAGTACGTAACGTCTTAGTATATTTCATATAATCCTAACTTGTACATGCAAGAATATATTGGTTACAAACGTCATGATAAAGATTTTGACTACATCGATTACGAGTGTTATAATAAAGATTTCGAAGAGGACCGGATATTACATTCCCACCCTTAATTGGAAGCACGGGGCAATGCGCCTGCTTCTTCTCGCTGATGACCCGCTGTTCGTAGTTGTAGTTCTTCTCGTAAGTCGTGAAGTGGTCGGCGCGGCTTTGTTGGCATTGTCCTTGAAGACCATGCAGATCTGTCCGGTCGGGCCCTGCAAATGGGCGTTATGCTGAGTGGCCTCGGTTATTCGTCGTGGTTCGCCGGTGCTTCGACGTCTGCAGGTGAGGGCGTTGGCTTGCTCGCGTATAGCAGCAGGTTTGTGACGGAGCTAAAGATTGCTCCCAGCAGTTTCATGCTGAGTCAATGTATGCCGTATAACGCATAGCCGTGAATGGCCATGTTTACGACCGATGCTAAAATTTGGAAAATTATCAAAATCATTAGGATACCTGCTGACACGTTGCCAAATTGTAGGAAGTCTTTCCATAGTTTATTCAATTTTGTTTCCGTCATTTCTTCCAGGTCTCTCATATTTATCAAATTTTTGTAGTTCGACTGACTCTGATACGCGTCTCCTCCCTGTATTTTCCGTGCGATGTCCTCCAGATGGCCGGTTTGTTGGACGGGAAACTTATGTGTTCCCGGAATTCTTCAAGCTCTTCCTTTGTGTATATTCCGCCATTCGAGGTATCGCGATATCTTCGTACCTCCATGTTGGTCTGGTCATGGGATGCAGTGTTTGAGGTGGGAGTGCCCTTGCTGCTCGTGGCATCAATTGGCGCCACTTGCCATTTACTTCGAACATCGTCGGCAAGACTTCGCTGCAATCCTTCCTTCGGCCGTACGTTGATATGACGTGCGTGTTTGGCTTTATGAAGACTGATTCGTTGTTGCAAGTCGCTGGGAGATCGTAGAAACAACCATCGACTTGTCTGCCTGTACATTGTACTTGCTTGTACTCGATCAGATGCGCTACTTCTCCTGCTCTGTAGGCTGTATATCCTCTGCCCTTCATGATGAGCATAGCGAATACATCCGGGTCCGTGGTTGCGAGGAATAAATCCTCCTTTCTCGTAGGTTATTTGTGTCTAGGCGTGTTGAGGAGCTTCGCCTCTTACAATTTATTTAATGCGCACTTCTGTATCGTTTTTACAAATGTTCTTTCGTGTTTATATAAATTATAGACAATTGTTAATAGGGATTCGTACATCTAGAAGGTAAGTCAAGAATATTTTATTCGTCTATAGGTAAGCTGTCGCCTTGTGGTAATTGGCGTACAGTAGGTCGGTTACCGTGTGTAGAGTGTCGGTGAGGTATTGTGTCTGTCGGTGGGTGTATTATCCTATGTCGATCGTCGGAACGGTAAGTAGTTTGTCTGTAGGTGCATTATCATGAGTCGTTGGATCGGTAAGTGTTTGTCTGTAGGTGCATTATCATGAGTCGTTGGATCGGTAAGTGTTTGTCTGTAGGTGTATTACCATAATATATAATATAATGCAATAATAACTTATAATTCTAACTTGTACATTTTCGTGTGGATAATACGTAACGTATATATGTATTTATTTTTATATTAGCGTATATTAGTATATTTCCTATAATTCTAACTTGTACATGCGAGAATATATATTGATTACAAACGTCGTGGTATATATATTGAATATATATATACGTATAGGATATATATTGTGTTATAAACGGGTTTTAAATACATTGATTACGAGTGTTATAATAAAGATATCGGAGAGGGCCGAATGTTACAAATGCCGCCTAGGTTCCCTTTGATCGAACCTATCGCGATACCGGTCGCGGTTGAGCGTTCCCTCGCGCTCAGGCCTATTGTCGTATGGACTGCGACTAATTGGCGTTCCGTGCTTCAGACGATTTCTTTCCATCTGTTTCTCCACCGCGATCGCCTCGTCGATTACGTCGCTGAGCGAGCTGTCGTATGCGTGCCGCATACGTTCTCTAAAGTCCGGGCCTACGCCGTCTATGAATCCTTCTAACACATCGTTTTCTATTTCTTCAAATTCTTGCTGTGTTAATTCTTCGCCCTTATTGGATCTTTTTCGGTCTAGCATTGCGTCTCGTATATCTAAGATTCGGTTGACGATGGTCAACATCGTTTCATTGCGGTAAGTTTTCGCCGCACCAAGTTGTCCGCGGAGGTTGTTCAGTGTTTCGGTGGGCGCGAAAATTCGCTGGAGGCGGTCAGAGAGATCTCTGAGGCTGTGAAATGGTATGCCTTCAACCGCTGAATACGCGTGATTCGAGAACTTATTCTTTAGTAGAGTTACTATGTGCGGCTCCAGGTGTGCGGGAACAGAGCCCACTGCTCTCCTGCAAGCCTTCAAGAAACTCGTCAAGTTCGTGCCGTCGAAGCGTGGCACGTTGGACAGGGCCTCCTTTACATAGACCGATGTTGAAACATTTGTTCCTTGATCTTGCGATAACGGCGGCTGAGACGACGTCGTTGCCGGTGCGTTTCTCAAATTTTCGTTCGGGGGCGAGTCGTAATTGCGGAGGTCCCGGCGTATGTTGGGGATCCTCGGTGTATTATTTATTCGCACGACACTTTTTATCCTCGGAGTCTGTGGCGGGTCTACGGGCTTCTGCCCGTGTTCTATCACTGTGTCAGTTATGCAATTTAATGTCGACTCTCGCAGATGTTCTAACGTACTTTCTGCCTCCAGTCTTCGCGATCTCTCGTCTACTAGTTGTTTTTGGAGCATATCGGCTCTACGATTTGCTTCCAGAATTTCTTCCTCTCTATCTTTTACCCTCTACTCTCGCTCTGCGATGTCTCGCATTATTTCCTCTAACTCCTCGGTAGTGTATGGTGTGCGTGACTGCGACATTGTTTCTCCTTTTGTATGGTATTCCCTTTTTAGTGTTTCCGCGTTTGGTTGTTTCGTCGATGTGTTATCGGCGGTTGTTACGTTCGTTAAGTATCGACGGTCGTTTGGTTGGTCGGTGATTTACCGACACTTGTCTCTGCTCGTCGATACTTTATCGACGGCTAGCGTAATATATGTCGGTCTATTACCGAAAGTAAATTTGTTTATCAGTTAGCTACCTGTAGCCGGATGGTCTTGGAGGTGGAAATAAACAAACAAACAACAGGGGGAGAGAAAGAAAGGAAAAAAAAATGTTTATTCTTCTGCGTAAATGATGTACTCGTGTCGGTGACTTACCTTTGGGCTAGAGCACAAATTTCGCTAATTTTCGATCAGGGCGAAAAGGGAGAAAAAGAAAAAAAAATATATATATGTATATATTGAGGGGAAAAGATGTATGTTTTTTGTGAAGTGCTGCGCTCGTGATTCCTGGTTCACCAATTTGACCTCTGTTAGCTAAAAGGGAAAAAAGAGAAAGAGGGAAAGAAAAAAAAATTCGATCAATTACTGATTGATAGGCGCTGAAACGCTTCTTGTAGTTCTTTTATTTCGTCGGCTTTGTCTGTCGATCTTCCTTCCAGCACCCCTAAGATTACCTTAATTACGGTGGCGACGGCAGATCTCAAACTTTTATCCTCTTCTGCCTTTCGCGACAATAATTCAATAATATTTAGGTCGTTGTTTCGTTCTTCCAATAGGCGTTCTTGCTCTTCGCTTAAAATTTTAAGTATCTCGTCTAGTTTACGGTTCAATAGATTGTTTTGGTTCTCGAAAGTTTTTATTATCCCTGTCAGACGGTTTATCTGATTCTCCTTTGTTTGTTCGTTCGACAAGAGAAATCCTAAATGTCTCTCGAGTCTCTCTAGTCGGAGGACCGAGAATCGGTCTAAATCTGCCTCTGTTAAAAGCGGTATCATTCGGGGCAAAAGGTGCCTATTCGTATATATATGTGTAGTTTATATATATATATATATACCTACCAATATATTTACGTAATTTGTTTTATTACGTTTATTAGAATTTCGGAGATTTATGTATATATATATATATATATATTTATATATCCTGAATAAAAGACGTGAAATTGGAACAGCAGGGGAAAAAGGAGGAAGGAAAGATCAAAATCTAGTCAACTACAAAAAAACGAAAATTATCGAAATTGTGAGTTGATTTCAATTCGTTTCCCGAGGGGAAAATACAAAAACAAAAAAAGAATAAACAAAAAGGACGTATTTGGCGATTTAGTTTAAAAAGAGGAAAAGAGGGGGAAGAAAAATATTGATATTCTACTCGATCGTTGTTTGCAAAAAAAAAAATTTGATTCTACTCAAAAAAAGGTTAAATCAATTTATTTCAAACTTATTTCGGCTTGTGATTCTCTTATGAGGTTTTATCTCCTTCGTCTATTATGTTCGATTTATATTAAACTATTTTTGTCTTATTGATTTCAAATATACTCTATCCCGAGAGAGAAAGACACGAAAAAAAAAATTATTGGTATTTCATTCGGTTTAAATTTACGCGCAACTATTTAGATTTATTATAACAATTCGATTTAGTTGAATTTATTTTATATTTAACTGCTGTGTAGTTCTTCCTTTTTCGTTAAAATGTGCAATCTAAATTAAATTTTATTTCGAATTGCGTGCGTATGACCGCGCGTATATATATATATATATATATATATATCTATATGTGTATATATATATATGCTTACGCGTATATATATATATATATATTTCTCGTCGGATATTATAAAACTTCGCACGGAGACAGCTTGTTTCTTTCACGAACTGATAGACGACCCGTTTGCAAGCTACTTGATCTTGCAGGTGCGGCTTTATACAGCAACCCGAGAAAAAGATAGTATTCCGAGCTGGTGACTTCAATGCGTGTACAGACAGAGACTGCGAGTTCGCGTAAAGATGCCTGCGGATGTATGCGGGTTTGTGTTACAAACTTTCTGCTGACTATTTAAGCTGCGGTGACACAATTCTTCGTGAGAAATTTATTTTAACGCGTTCATAATTTATTTAACTATTTCCGATAATTATTCGAATTTACTTTTTTACCAGAATACGAGGAAATAGGAAGAAAGGAATTATGATGGTTTCCACATTTTAATAAATATTAATAAATGTCATATATTTATAATAATAATTCAAAAATTGAAAAAAATATTTGATTAGTTGAAAAGAGAGAGGAGAAAAACTTTAATCCAGTAATATGTGTACAGGCGTATATGTATATATAAAAAAAATTATTTATTGAACAAAGAGAATAACGTTCCTTTTACCGAAGGAAAGTAACGCAATTTATATCAGACTTTAGACAATACTAATATGAGAACATTGAATTCAAGACAGATCACTTCGATTTAATTAGGTTTATATCAGAATTGAAATGATTTATATGATCAGAAATTCGACCCAAAACAGAGCACGTTTGAATGAACTAAGTTTATATCAGAATTTTTTTTTCTATGCTTTGAAAATAAAGATATATATATAGATTATATAGAAATAGAATATAGAAATACAAGATAGAATATAGAAATAGAAATACAATATATAGAAAAAAAGTAATATAGAAGAAAGGCAAAAGTTAAAAAATAAAAGGTTTAACTAAAATCCAAAGATGCTTTTTATTTAAATACTATAAACCCTTTGTTACAAGAGGAGAAAAAAAAGGAAAATTTATTTAAGATTCACAAATGTATGCTCTGACAAAGATAAAGTGTGTATTTGAAATATCTACCATGAAATACATATATGTATATGATTTTGAAAATATATATTATGATTATAAATTATATATAGATAAATATATATATATAATTTTGAAGTATTTATTTGAATTTTTATAAAATTTTTGGTGGGGAAAAACAAATCACACCGCACTGTCACCAATTGTTACGTCCGGGTCAGTTTATTAAAACTTTACACCGGCGTATTTATGGTGTAACTTGTTTTCCCTAAAGACTTACCTTGTCTTTCTAGGTTGGCAGCGTTGGCGAGGGTTCCCGAAAGGAGCGCTAGGCTCGTTTGATCCTTGATTGTTGCGGGCTGTCCTACCGAAGTGCTACACTACTTATTGCAGCTGGCTCTCGATGTTGGTTCGAGGAAAGGGTGGCAGGAAATATGTATGATTTATGTATATTCTTCAATAAATGAACTAAAAACAACACCTTTGTATCCTTATAATTGAAATCACTAATTTATTTATATTTTTTTTACAAAATGTCACAATCACGACACAGAATTGTTACGTGCTGTAAGTTTTTGTAAGTTTCTGTAAGTTTCTGTAAGTCATTGGTGCTGTAAGTTTCGGTCGAAATTTAAATATAATTATTACTCGCTTAATTGTTACTTCAGATTGATGGCGTACAAGTCGCGGCTTCGTGGCTGAACCGTGTTCCAGCAATTGGAAGTCGAGAGACGATAACCGTATTAATCTTGAATCGAAATTATAAACGTAAATTTGGTTTTTTTCTCGCGATCGCTTCTAATTATAGGGCGAGAGTTGCGACTCCGTGGCTGAACTGTGTTGCAACGATTTGAAATGGCGAGAAGGTGAACAAACGAAAACTCTTTTAATCGATCGTAAATTATACTTGTATATGCGCGAAGACTTGTCGCGATCTATTTATGCGGAGGTTGTAATTGAACTCGTGTATAAGCGCGACGCGTACTCGAAGTTGACTTGGAAATAAAAATTAACTAACGATTATTCTCTCGAAAGATACGTGTTTACTCGCTGTGCTACCTGAGATCTTCTTATCGTCGTGTATATATAGTTATACTTCGCAATGTAAATTGGACTTATAACTTTATAAAGTCGTTCGTGAACATAAAAGTTATACATTCAATTTGATTTTACGGCTTATAATTAATTATTACAAATAAAGTTCATTAGGCATAATCGTTGCGAAAGCTATGGTTTATCTATATGCGAAGTTTCGCTTAATTCTAACGATATTTCGAGGCGTCATTGGACTTAAAAGTTAGCGATGATACGATAATTATTTATTTACTTGTACGAACGTTGACGGAGGAAGTTTTACTGCGTACGTCTCTTCCTACAAATACATTTATCTATGAATAAATCCTCCTTTCTCGTAGGTTATTTGTGTCTAGACGTGTTGAGGAGTTTCGCCTCTTACAATTTATTTAATGCGCACTTCTGTATCGTTTTTACAAATGTTCCTTCGTGTTTATATAAATTATAGGCAATTATTGATAGAGATTCGTACATCTAGAAAGTAAGTCAAAAAATATTTTCTTTGTCTATAGGTAAGATGTCGTCTTGTGGTAATCAGCGTACAGTAGGTCGGTTACCGTGCGTAGAGTGTCGGTGAGGTAAATAATTCGTCGGTATGTTTCCACTCGTAGGTTGTCGGTAAAGTATAGTGTCTGTCGGTGGGTGTATTATCCCATGTCGATTGTCAGATCGGTAAGTAGTTTGTCTGTAGGTGCGAATCGGTAATTTTCTGTCTGTAGGTGCATTACCATAATATATAATATAATACAATAATAACTTATAATAAAGTTATCGGAGATGGCCGGATGTTACATCCCCATCCTTAATTGGAAGCACGGGGCAATGCGCCTGCTTCTTCTCGCTGATGATCCGCTGCTCGTAGTTGTAGTTCTTCTCGTAAGTCGTGAAGTGATCGGCGCGGCTTTGTTGGCATTTTCCTTGAAGACCATGCAGATCTGTCCGGTTGAGGCCTGCAAATGGGCGTTATGCTGAGTGGCTTCGGTTGTTCATCGTAGTTCGTCGGTGCTTCGACGTCTGCAGGTGTGGGCGTTGGCTTGCTCGCGTATAGCAACAGGTTTGTGACGGAGCTAATGATTGCTCCCAGCAGCTTCATGCTGAGTCCCTATATGCCGTATAACGCATAGCCGTGAATGGCCATGTTTACGACCGATGCTAAAATTTGGAAAATTATCAATATCATTAGGAACCTGCTGATACGTTGCCAAATTATAGGAAATCCTTCCATAGTTTATTCAATTTCGTTTCCGTCATTTCTTCCAGGTCTCTCATATTTATCAAATTTTTGTAGTTCGCCTGGCTCTGATACGGGTCTCCTCCCTGTATTATCCGTGCGATGTCCTCCAGAATGGCCGGTTTGTTCGACGGGAAAATTATGTGTTCCCGGAATTCTTCAAGCTCTTCCATTGTGTATATTCCGCCATTCGAGATATCGTCGTTATCTTCGTACCTCCATGTTGGTCTGGTCATGGGATGCAGTGTTTGAGGTGGGAGTGTCCTTGCTGCTTGTGGTATAAATTGACGCCATTTGCCATTTAATTCGAACATCGTCGGCAAGACGTCGCTGCAATCCTTCCTTCGGCCGTACGTTGATATGACGTGCGTGTTTGGCTTTATGAAGACTGATTCGATGTTGCAAGTCGCTGGGAGATCGTGGAAACAACCATCGACTTGTCTGCTTGTACATTGTACTTGTTTGCACTCGATCAGATGTGCTACTTCTCCTGCTCTGTAGGCTGTATATCCTCTGCCCTTCATGATGAGCATAGCGAATACATCCGGGTCCGTGGTTGCCAGGTGCATTGAGTTTAATATTGTCTGTCGTTCAAGATTGCATCAGTGGATCAGAATATCTTTATAGAGAGTGTTAAATTGTGTTATAATGTGTCTGGACAGGTAAGAAATTTTCGTGTTAAAATAAGCATTTATTAGGATATTTTGTGGCTTGAGTTCTTTTCTTGTGGAAAAGTTTCTTCTCTCGGCGTTTTCCCGTATGAATAATTTTCGCTGCTCGGTTTCCTTTAACTGGAATCCGCAGAAATAGACGTCGCCACTTGTAGCGAGTCCGAATCGTATGCCCTCTGATGAGTTTCCGAAGTAGACCGGCGGTGTCCGGTGAGAGCGGTCGCTGACCTTGACTCCTACTCCCTCATAGAGGACGGCGTACCTGTCAAAATTGCACTGTTGTTTTTGATTTAAAACCCAATAGGCCTGGGCCTCGTTCGAATCCATACATTTCGAGTCTGTGTATTTACATCGGGTTCCCGAAGGTAAAATTATTTCATTTTTATCGTCTCTAAAAGGCACTGTTACCTCCGATACACGCACTTCGAGTTTCGCGGTCACAAAAACATCTTTATATTCATTCCTACCGTTTACGAACACTGCGCCCACGCATGAGCCGTCGTGTTTGAGTATGCCCGTGGCGGTCACTGTTCTACGGTTAGTAATGTTCGGTTTAAGATCCGTGATCAACGCGTTTCCGTATTTAAATTGTCCGAAATTTATGAGTTCGTCGCACATTTCACGATTTACCGATATCACAAAAGTCTCGCTGCCGTCCTTAACGCGGCTATTGTGCGAGTGCATACCACAGTATATAATGTCCTGTTCCACTTTTACCTTGCATAACTTCACCATTGTATCGGAGTATTCCGTCTCCTGTAAAAGTTCTATGTATATTTCCTCAACTGCGGAGTCGATCGATTCGACGTCGCACGTGCCGACTTCATTCAACGAGATCGTCGTGACGTTGGGTCTCGATGTTCTGCAGTCGTATGCGGGCATTGCCCCGCTTTCGCTAATGTATAAGATAAATAGGGATACGGTGAGCGTCTGCACTTTCAGAGCACCCATTGCGTGATTCTGTGAACAAAATGTTTTTATATACTTGGGTACAAAGAATGACAAGTTCTAGAGAAAAGATAAAATAAAAGTTATACAAAATATCGTTATTAGTTTTACGTATTAGCAAGCTTCATTCCTCATCGTTTAAGCGTGTTGTCCTTAGCTTATTACTATGGACTACTCGGGATGAATTTTTGTATGAAATTTTAATGTTATTGTTTTCCAGAATTTCCAAAATTTTATGGGGGCCGGTGTACTCGGGTGCAAATTTAGTTTGCGAGGTTCTAAAATTAGCATTACGCAATCTCCGACATTGAATGAGCACGGATTTAATCGCGTGTCATAATACTCCTTCGACCGTTGTTTCGCGTTTTTCAGATGCTCTTGTGCTAGAGTTTGAATATCGCGAATTCTTTCTCGCAACTTTCCGACGTATTCGACGTTCGTGGCGTCATTTCCTTCCTCTATACCCGCGTTGGTCGAAGGTGCTCTAGCTACCTTACCGTAACCGCACTCATAGGGCGTAAGCCGCGTACCCTCTTGTATACTAGTGTTATAGGAAAACGCAGCGCATTCCACCCAATCGTCCCACTCATTAATTTTCTTAATGTACATTTTTAAGTATTCCTTTAAAGAATGGTGTACGTTCGATTGAGCCGTTCGATTGCGGGTGAAAAGCGGTGGTTGTACAGGTTTTGATTCTGCAAAGCTTCGCTACGTTTTTCATGAGTGTGCTTGTAAAATTGGATCCCTGATCCGTTAGAACGACCTTTGGAGAGCCGTGGACGTACACACAACGTTTTAGAAACATCTCGGCTATGTCCGAGGAATTTACTGATTTTAACGGGGCCAGAATGGAGAATTTTGTCAAAAGGTCCTGCATCGTCAGGATATACATATTGTCGTTCCACGTCTTCTCCAGAGGTCCGACTATGTCCATAGATAATTTATCAAAACTCGACCCCGGAGTATCTGTTAGTACCATCGGTTGTCTGACCTTACGCCTTACCAACTTATGCAATTGACACGTTTTGCACTTCCTGAATTTATTCTTTCATTTTTGGCCAGTAATAATTTTGACGGATACGGTTATAGGGGACTCGTGGGTATCGACTATTATAGCTGGGCGTGACCGTTCGTCTGGAATTGCGATTAGATTTTTGCAAATAATTATTTTAGTGATACTATCATCGAAGTATCTTTTCAAGAGTTTCACTACCGTTTCCCAAGCTATATCGTCCATGTCCGCGGTCTTTGATATCCTAAATGACCTCAGGTTCAGGGTCTCGCAAACATTCCTTAGCGATTCTAGGCATTCGGTTAATATTTCAATGTCTGTGCGTATGTGCATGTTTTCTTTTACGATCATGGCCATGAATGCCTTATTTTTAGTTTTCTCATTTTGCGGCAGTTTAACCCGGCCTAGCATGACGTCTGTAATAGGAACCAACAGATTCTCTACGAGGAGCGCATTCGCACCTGAGCAAACCAGTTCGTTTCCTTTTGTGACAAAGTATGCGACATTGTCATTGTTCATTAAGAACAGATCGCGTGACTCTATGATGCTGGGCTCGACGCGGTTTCTTTCCTGGTTTACCGGTCCATTGATTTCATACTCTACCCCGGGAGGATCCAAAACCTCCATTGACGTTTCGAACGAGTACGAGTTGTTTGGATCGGTGATGGTGCTTTGGAAGTGGGAATGAATTTGCGTGGATGAATCGTCAAGGCTTCGGATAGGAGAATCTCCCAGAGGAGGGTAATGGCACGCCGTTTGTTGATAGTCGGAGAGAGGAAAGGAAGCATTCGATAGTCCGAGGACTGCAGGAGGCGGAGAAGGTGTCCGTCTTTCGTCCTCTTGCTCTGGGTTATGTGGCGCATCTTTATCTACTGCTTGGCAGTCGCTTGCAATGAATTCGTCGGAGTTTTCGGGACTGTCCGAAATTTTTGGCGTCTTGCGGCGATTAGTTCTGTAGGCTGAGGGCGTGAAAATTTCTGATGAAGAAGTGGAGGCTGTATCTTCTCGGCTTCTCTTCTTGGTTGTATTTACGCGAAATCCTTTCGTCATTGGTTTCTTTTGGTTCGGGGGTTCCGGGAGAAAGCGT
Organism: Sycobia sp. Sy_11; assembly: GCA_018907035.1. Taxonomy (NCBI): domain Eukaryota; kingdom Metazoa; phylum Arthropoda; class Insecta; order Hymenoptera; family Epichrysomallidae; genus Sycobia; species Sycobia sp. Sy_11. The sequence goes on along the minus strand of JACCIC010000344.1, from coordinate 81,394 downwards.
CGGCAACATAATTTGTCTTACCCGGTGCATAGTTTACGTCGAAGCTGTATACATCGTGAGTTTGAAATACCACCTCTTTAACCTAGACGTGGAGTCCTTCATTTTATGTAACCACATCAGTGAATGTTTCTATCGTATAAAAAAAGGCATAATTTCTGTGGTATTAATAGTATTCATAATGTGATATTATAATATATAAAAAAAATTTTTATTTTTTTTGTTGAATTTATTGTTAATATTTATTTAAATTAATAAATATTTTTTTATTGGCCTTACAGTCCAATCAATTCCATCCAAAAATAAAATAAAATAAAAATAAAAAATAAAAATAATAATAAAAAATAAAAAATAAAAATAATAATAAAAAATAAAAAATAAGAAATAAAAAATAAAAAATAATAAAAATAAAATAAAAAATAAAAATTAAAAATAAAAATTAAATTAAAAATTAAATTAAAATTATAATGACAGTCAAACTGTCCTTGTTTACATTCACCCCCGTAGACTAATCTGAAAATAAAATATTAGCTGAAAAAATTCTTTGTTAGTAAAGTGCAGTCTGACTGTCCCCAACACCCTTACCTAATTGAAGACTTGTCCAACGTTTCGAGCTCGCTACGGCTCCTCATCAGGGACTAATCTAAACCTTATATTCTAATCTATATATACCCATCCCCACCACCAAATTTCGTAAATTAAATATAAATTCCCCCTCTACACAAATTGTCCAAAACCAATCAATTTAATAAGGAATGATAAACACTGTCCAATCTACCAGACTCTAATATTAAATTCACATTATTTCGATTCTTGGAAATGTGAATACTTTCAAGACTCTCCCGTTTATACTTATTATTAATACCATGTTCCAAAATATCCACATTCACAAAATCAAAAGAATGTAAAAACTTTAAACAATGCTCTTTTAAACCAGAAGTAATATGTGAGCTACGTAAACTATATTTATGCTCATAAATTCTCTTTTTTAAATATCTACCTGTTTGTCCAATATAGTATTTATCACAATCCATACAATTAATCTTGTAAACAACTCCTGACTTTAAGCATAAATCATCCTTATCTTTGCAATTATTAAACAATCTACTTAAATTATTGCGATTTTTAAAGAAAATTTGAATGTTATATTTCCGAAAATTTATTTTTATTCTTTCAGATAATCCTCGAACATATAGTAAGACAATAATTTTGCCTCCGTTAAAATCAATTCCTGCACTATGTCTATTTTCGGTATTATAAATGTCAAACAATCTCTCAGCAATCAATCTATTAATAAATTGAATTGGATAGCCATTATTAATAAAAGTCTCTCTTACTATCTGTAAATTATTTTGTCTAAAATCTTTATGTGACAATTTAATTGCTCTGTCAATGATACCTTTCAATGCTCCAATTTTGTTTCCGAATTGGTGGTGTGAATTAAAATCTAAAAACCTACCTGACCAAGTAGGCTTTCTGTACCAATTAAGTTTTACCTTATTATTACTACATCTAATTACATTAATGTCCAAAAAACTTAACTGACTATTTACTTCAACCTCCCTTGTAAATTTAATTCTGTCATGTACAGAATTGAAAACGTCCACCATTTCATCTACAAAAACTTCTGGAACAATTGTGTTATTAAAAACCAAATTAATTGCTTTAATAAATTCATTCATTGTCAATTTTGTATGCAAATTAATTTCATTCGACTTTTCCTGTATAATATCATTTAACAACTCTAAAGGTACATTTGTAAACAAAGACTACATCCAATGAAATCATCTTGTGGTTTTTCGAAATAACAATATCTTTCATTTCATTGTAAAAACACCAACTATCCTTAATGTAAGAACTAGTTCTTCCAACTATCTTAACCAATATATTAGACAAAAATCTAGCAATATTATAAGTTGGGAAACCTATGGAAGATATTATTATTCTAAATGTCAGATTTTCTTTATGAATCTAATAATATTTATTTTTTTATGTTGTTATTATTTTAATTGTTTATTCATGCCATTCGCATGGCTTTATGCCTTTGGTCTGACATTGCTTATATTCTTTGTACTAGAAATATTTGATAACGCTATGGTGTAAGGTAGATGATTTTCCTTATTTCAGTTATCTCTTCCATTTATATCAATTATTAATAATATTAATATTGGTAGTTCAGTGATATTCTATATCGTCTTGATGGTTGATTTATTGCGTGTATGTTATAATATGTAACGTATTTTATCTTTTTTAGATATTCTTCTTTAGCATTAGTTATAGTGATTTATTGAAAGTCCTTAACATTACCTATTATTTATAAATTATTTATAGTAATATATTATTTATATTAATTAATATGATGGCTTATTTTAATTATGTTAATATTATTTAGCTATACTGATTTTATGCTATATTATTGTGTTGTTTAATTCAGAGTATTTTATTTATAATTATATTTATTAATTATAATTTATTGTAATAATTAATCAAGTTCTTGCCAATCTTGTTATTTGAACATGACCAGTTGTACTTGTTTTACATTTAAAGTGTGTATACAGTTTATATTTTATAATATATGATGTTATGTATAGGAGCTTATTACATGGCATGTATACTATGTACCAAATATTGTATTATTAATAATTATAAGATTTGATGTGTGTCATATCATAAGATAGTATGTATACGATACAACATATATTCTATATGGCATATTATATATTCATTCTGTGTGACGTATCTTCAATTTTTTCACACTCAATACTTCACTTGTATGTTATTAAAGGCTGCTTTCTAACAGGTTGGTTATATACAATTTGTCATCAAAAGCGCAATATTTGCTAAATATCTGCCCAAAAATTGGACATAATGTTCAGCTATTCATACCTCTCTCTCTCTCTCTATCTTTTATTTTGTATACATTTAATAAATATTAACTGTTAAAATTATGTGGGATTTATGTATATGCGTATGTGTACGAGTGGGGCGGGCAAATCGAGACACCTATGTATGAATGTTAATGAGTGTTATGCCCTATAGATCGTCCGAGAAGCGCGATGTGATGCATGCTCAGACATGCATAGGGGATTGTAGCAGCAATTCGAGGAGTGTCAGTTTCATATCGCCGTGGCTGCTCCTTAATGCGCGCCAGTAACAAGTTCGGATCGATGATTGCGGGTGTTGTCGGGACTAACGGTAGGGCGAGGGAGCATGGGGAATTGGAGGTCAAGCGCCGAACGTGGAAAAGGGTGCGCGATTTGTTAGGAAGCCTCTGCATTGTGCACATGCACGCTTTCCACGTTTTAATTGGAGATCTTATATGTATATAAACTTCTTTAGTTCCTTACCCATCTGGATTATTGTCGTTGCCCAAACATCCACCACTTCTTATCCAACAATTATGTGTTTGAAATTATATAGTGATACAAAGATATATAATAATATGAATATATAATAATCTATTATGTGGTGGTGTCTATAGTAATATAACTTGGATATCAAATCTAATCATAAAATCCTGTAATTGTGTGCTGACCCGTTAGTTACTTATGTATTCATTGATATTTATTTATTTATTTATTTATTTATTGTATTATTATTGTTGCTCGTCAAAGTTCATTGTGCTTGTTAGCTTTGCAGTTATTTAATTTGTAATTGATTTAATGTTAGGGATTAGGGATTCTCTTAATATTCAGTTGCTCTCAAATTATTTAATATTTGTAATTTATTAATTTATGAAAAATCTGTTTAATTAGCATTGTTATTAGTAATGCACATCCAGTTAGAACTTATATCATTCAGGTGGTTAGCTTCCTCTTGTTACAACTACTTGTCTCCTCAGATGAGTACTCCATAGATAATGTTAAATTTTGAGGTTAGCTGTCAAATATAGCATTTAGGTTAAGTAGTTGAATTATTTAAGAAATAGTATCTCCTGTAGATTTTCAAATCTTAATATGTATTGATTATTGTCAGTAGGTGTTCGTACGAAATTATTATAAATATCAAAAGAGAGAATGAGTCTATATGTTATAATGACAAAGATGAAAAAAAAGTTTATCTGTTTATAATAATTATTAAAAGTTATCGATAAAATTTTTTTAATCTTCCTATTGCAAAATTGACTTGTCATATTTTATTAATCTATGTCAAAGGTTTTCCTTTATTTGAAAAAGATAACATTGTTAAGTTTTTCATGTCCTCTTGATAAAATTTTATGTTAATGTTGATATTATCTATTCAAGTTTATTTATTAGTTAATATTTATATCGTTTACTCTGCTTATATATTTCTTATGACTTATATCTTTATTCTTCTAATCTGTTCTCTTAGTGTGTAAGTTATCAACAAATGTATAAGAAAAAAACGTAGAGTCCTTGCTCAGAATGATCGCCCTCACCTTTATTTATTAATAAATTATTAATAATTATTTAATACTTCGGGACTTAATTTTCATAAATGCACATCTTTTCACTACTCATATGGGCTTTATTTACAGAATTTGTAAATTACCATTATTTCCTACCTTTCTGCTGTTTTCAATTTTCTTTGCTTGTCAGCATATGGTGTACAGGTTACGTATACATCATTGTACTATTATGAGTGCAATAATAACTTTATCAATTTTACTTCAGCTTTAACATCACTCGTCGACGAGGCTACCTTTATGATGGCTTCTTTGTATAGATAAATTGCTAAATGGGAGAAAAAACTACTAATCAAACTACTTACAAGGCTGGTCTTGTTTAAGTGCGAGGGGCACTTTTTTAGTAACAAGATATTTTTCTCAAACTTGTTATTTTTCAACCAATAAGGCTGAAAAAATTTTTCACTATTGGTGGTGTACTTTCAATTTTTCAGCACTTGAGAAAGTCGATTCTTTCCTGATCAAAATCACTTTTCAAAATGTATAACGCTGGAAAAAATAGAGGGTGCTTATGACATATGGTGCTGCGGGAACTGGCGCGTGTTATTATCGTGTAATAACTACAAGTAATTTCAGAGGAAATTACTCTTCTCAAGGGACCTGAACATTAAGGCGCACGCAAAGTGTATGCCTGAACAAATCTAGTAATAATATTATAATATAATAGCAATAGCAATAGATATATATATATATATATATATATATATATATATATATATATATATATATTGTAACGGGGTACTTATTTATGAAAGACCAGGTAGAAGTACCCATTGACAGAGTTGTAAAGAACCCCGAACGGATTAAATTGTTTAAAACAATTTATTTAGACCGTAGGTTCTTTACGGATATTTCTTCCTCAGACTTACCTTTTTTTATCCTGAAATTTATTTAAATAATAATATATATGTTAATCGATTATCAATAATCCAGGAAAGGACGGATTAATCATCAGGGACAGGGGAAATATTTTTATATTTTTTATTACTAATAAAAAACAAAAAGAAAATCTATTTAATTAAATAAGAAAATAAATTATATATTATATACTACCCCTAAAATACTAAAATAAATTATATATTACTCCTACCTAACATGCACCCGCGATATGTTAAAGCACGCATCCGTTCACACAGGGTGTAAGGGAGAAAAATTTGTAATTATAGCAGATAAACAAAGCAACAAGGGCGTGTACGCGCTTGTTACTCTTATAATTTATATTCTATGCTCGTATCTCTCTTTCTCTCTCACACTTTATAATACTAGTTTGTAATTTCTACGATTTTTTAATTATGAAAATAAAGAAATCAATAGAGAGAAATTGTAATTTACTGAAACTCGAAGGTATAACAAGCAAAGAAAAATTCACCAACCTTATTACACGACGCTGAAAAAATCTCAACCCAATGATGTTTAATAATTCAAATCTTGGGTTTTGTCTATACTATTAGACGTACAGGTCACCGGCCGGTTTGCTGAACTCTTCGATTATTCCGCAGAGACTTACACGTAAAATCACTTCTATTGAATATTACAGTAAATATCTTGAATTTCTCGAAATTAAATTTTTAAATAAAACCTCGAATTAATTTTCTTACAATGACCACGTAGAAATTCTAAAATTCCAAACTATATACAGCACAAGTATTTTTAAGACTAACTAATAACTATATATTAACTATATTAAATTCTTAATTTATTCTCTTTCTCTCTTTTTCCCTTTTTCCCTCCTTTTTCCTATTTGTTGTAGTAATTAACATGTATAGTGTAAAATAACCAATACATGCTACACCCCCCTCCAAACGTTGCGTATACTACCGTAAAGCAACTCTGCGATGAAACCCAAGGGATAACTATGGATAGGAAAAAGGAAGCAACTTTTTAACTATATATATAAAAAAATATATTTATTATATATACATTGACATCCCAACGGCGAAAGAAAAAAATATATATATAAACGATGAACAATAAACAATAAACAATAAACAAGATTTCTTATTCTTCGGTGTCATGGAGAGAGAGATCTCCACGGACCTCAAGGACCCTTAAGAAAGCAGGATGTTTTCCTTACGAATTTATGGACGTCACGATTAGAACATTTATCCTCTTTTGTGACGCCCTGATATCCGCAAAAGAAACACCGGTGGTGCCGGCTGTACCGTCCACTAGGGTTATGGACGTAGTACGACCGGAAGTCTTCATCTGGGGTTTCTGTTTTGTTCTTGTTCTTTGAAACCCTAGGTCGAGTATCTTCTTTGCGTAAATTACACGACTGACTTTCCTTACCGCGACCGGCAGGGCTACGGGTGGTACACTATGGTAGTCTACCACCACGACTCCTTCCGGATTGCGAAGCCGCTTTTGATCGGAGTGGCTCATCCGCGGCTAACTCCGCGGAATCCTGAAGGGAGGAGGGAACACCCTGCCTTAACCTCTTCACGGGTACGGAGGAGCACGCGCTCTCCCTCGGTCTCGACGACCTTTTGGCGTGCAAGTGCTGACGTAAGCTCCTATATCCTTTGTCTTTCACGACGCTGTTGGTGTAAACTCAGGAAAGCTTCCTGAGCTCTCGTTGACTCCGCTAAGTAATCGAGTTCCTGGGTTAAGACGGGACTAACCTACTTTTTACCACTAGGTCGACTCTTCCCAGAGATCGACGACTCTATATACAGCCTTCTTGCATACTTCTGACTTGGTTTAAAATCGTCAAAGGCTTCCAAGAGCGCTGCTCCATTCGTTGGAGTGGAGTCAGACGAGGGGAGGTTTCTCGCCCTGTCCGGTACCCGAAACTCCTGTTTCGAGGGGAAGAGAGAGTGACTACAATCTGATGATCGTGGTCTTGGCGTCCCCTGCATTCCGTCGTGAACCCCAGGAGTTGTAGGAGCGGTCGTAGAGGCCTCTTCAGCTCCTACTGGAGAGTTGGATTGTGCATCTGACTCCACCTCTTCTTGTCCCGGAATTCCTGCTCCCGGAGACGTGCTTGTAGGTCCCGGGAAAGGATCAGAGTCCGCCGTCGAAGCTTCTGCTTCGGGAAGGGTGGTCTGGACCCTTGAAGCGGTGGGAGGTGTGGGAGACTCCCTTCTTCCTCTGTTGCCTTTCGGACGAGAAGGTCCCGACGTCGACTTAGGACGTCTGAGAGGGACGTATTCCTCCTCCTCCAGATCAGGATCTTCCTCCTCAATTTCTTGTTACCTCCGAGGAGGGATCCGAAAGGAACCAACTCGGAGGGATGGGGCGTGCAGATCGGTAGTCTCGACGGACTACCGTCAAAGCTAAACATTGCACTCACATCTCCCCGAGTAGCTCCTTAAAGCGGGCAACAAAGGATTCGTCCATCAAGTTGTCCATCTGAAATAAATAAAAGAAGCACGAACTATATGAATAGGAAGGGGAAAACTATTCCTCCTTCGACGGCCTCCCACGCGGTCTTCGTTCTGTTGGATCCTTTCGACGAAAGGACGCCATATCTTGAAACGAAGACCGCTACATCACAATTTTATTTTTACGCGGACGACCTCATGCAGAGGACTTCGCTCTGGAATCTTCACTCGCTGGTGAAGTTTCTCACATAACAGGTGAATCGCTCGTCACCTGGTCGCGATCCAACGGTGGTTGAGGATCCGTCTTTTCTTTTAATGTTATTGAGAAAAATATCATTGCACAAGACTTACAAATCATAGATTTTAAAGCAGTAATATAAAAAGTACTTTCTACTAGTATTCAAGTTTTACTTGCTAGTTGATTAAGTTTTATCTATTATAATATCACTATATTAAAAGTTTAATAAAATTGTTTTCTTATGAACTTGTGATTGTTAGTATAGTAAAAAATGTTAAATAAAGTTTATTTGCAGTTGAGTTTAAAATGATGTCATGTTCATATGTATATATATAATATAAGTAATTATAGTGTTGTTTATTTTTATTTAGACATCAATACAGTTTGTGATCTCTTGTATTATAAAAATTGTCTAGATTGTATCCAAACATAGCCTTCTTATGCTTATTGAAAATTTAATGTTAACTACACTTTAGCTATAGAAATCATTTGAATAAAAATATTTTAAATGATGACATGCAGCATAATTATAAAAATTTTAGTTTAAAAGAGATTTACTTGAGGAATTGGTGAAATAATCTTGTGAAAAATTTTATGTGTCATACTTGCCTGTACTGATTGAACTTGTCTTTAAAAGCCAATAAAAAGAACTAAAATATTTAAAATATTAAGATCATTTTTATCCTAAATAAAATTAAACAAAAGAATTATATCAAATATAGCCAATCATTTATAATATTGTGAAAAAGAAACTGTAAATTAAGTATTAAAGTATATGATATGCAAGCTAATAAACATCAATGGAATGCTCAAATGATGAAAGCATATAATAAATTTTCTTAAAGAATACCAATCATGTAGTATTAAATAAATGTATGTTTCAAAAAAAAATGGACAATTTAAATATGAAGAAAGTAGTATTAACATGCATTGTAATTTCAAATTTGTCATAAGATATTAATATAAATTCAAGAAAATCATGCATACAAATGGATACGATGCATAGTAATATAATATTCCAAAGATATTTAATTTTTCGAGAGCTTACAATATAATAAAAATCATGTGTGTATAGTCGACTTAAATAATATTTTATTGTATGAAATTATAAAAATAAAGTGGATTTTATGAATAAATTGGTTTTTTATTTAATTATATATATTCATATTTTATTTAATTATATATAGTTATCATATGATATTGCATATTTGTTAAATTAATTTTTTTCTATTGAAGTGAATTTGATACTTGTAAGTCGAAGCATTAAGGAGCTTCAATATAATTTGTAAGTCTTACTAATAATTACATATTTATTAATCTTGTAACCTAAATTTTGTTATTAATTTTTAAAAAATTTTCAAAATCTTTAAAGAAAAGTAAACAACAATCGAGTATGCTATTACTGATAAAAATATCTATATACAATTTTGAGCTAAAGATTTTCCAGTGAAATATTTGACTAATAAGCTGTTTTACATATAAAACCACGTATGTCATACGCAAAATGATTAAAAACACTTTTTTTATCATATATATATATATATATATATATTGTAACCGCACCGGTCGGCGGTTTCTGCGTTTTAAAACCGCGTGCGCGCGTAAGCACGAATCGTACGTTCGCGCTCCACAAGGCCGCGCGCAAAGCGACGCTTGAACGAGAAAGAAGCGAAGGCCTTCTTCTCTGTCGAGCCACGGTGCAACACAGACGCGTTTGCACTACCTCTACTACGTCGTAACGGAAGAGTATCGTTAACCCCGTACTGTGTGTGGCTCGTGCACCGTAGTCCATTAGAAAAAAGACGGTTTTAAGCCTCACCATCAGGCCCGATACCGACGTCTCAGTTCCTGACAGAGAAAACGCAGCGAGCGCTCAGCTCCAAGCCCCGACGGCTCGTCGAAGCCATCGCCCGCATCGGGAGAGTGATCAGCTCCCCGGTCGTCATCGTCCAACCAACACCGCCGCCGCAACCGCCTGCTCGACCGGAGTTGCGCACCGCCTGACGTCAGTGAGCACCCTGCTCACCCCTTTCCACCACCAACCAGCCGACGGCCCCAGCAGCAGTAACACCGCCGACGGCCCGCCCGATTGGAGTCGAGCCGCGCAAGATGAAGCGTGAGAGAGAGAAAGCGAGCACAACATCGCCGCCGCCGCCTACCTGACGGGTGTCGAGCGAGAAAGGGAGAGAGCAACGACCACCACGTCTAGCAGCTCGTTCCTGAGGAAGGCCGAGGACGCCCTGCACCACACGGTAAAGGCAAGTACTTGACCGCTGAGAGCGCTAGTTAATAGGTTATTCGTGTCCGTCGCCGCCCCCGAGTGTTTATCCACCTGTTTACGTCCCCCGTGTAGTAAGTGATCGTGTGTAATTATATCACAATAATCTGCACATGCAATTGCCGCGGAACCTGCGAATTTAAGTAAGTGTGAGAGAGTGTTGTGTGATTCGATTGCGTGTGTGTGATGTATCAGTGTAACGAGTATGTGAGTGTGTGAATAAATAAAAGCGTGAAGCTCGTTGTGAACCTCAAAATCTGCGTTAATTATTCTTTCCCTGCCGATTTTCCTATTCTGTTCTAGGTTGATCCGGAGTATCTGCGGGTGTACGCAGCACCGCCTGCGTATATATATATATATATATATATATATATAGTTAGACATAATAAAAAGTTTGCAATTATTAAGACCACGAACCAGAGATTCCAATCCCAAAGAGGGAGTTGTGTAATGCTTATAAGAAGCGTTTGTCAAGTTTTAAACTGGCGTAGAGGTCGCCATTCCGGGTTTCTAAAGCCAAACGTTTAGCTTTGAAAATATGAGACTATTCTGTATACTTTTTTTGCTTTATTTCTTACACGGCTTAAAAGCGTCGAGAAAATTCGAAATACAGAAAGAAGTGTGAAACGAGATTGTGAAAAGAGAAGTGTGAATTGTTATCTGAAAGGTGAAGTGTGAAAAGAAGTGAAGTATTCATGCGACTTGGCTGTTCATCTAAAGTTCTACATAGAAGGCCTTCCGACAAGGCGAGCAGGTCCGCTTCGTATAATAAACTACTGAGTGCGGGATACAGCAAGTTATTTTTCCAAGTTTTTGCGCGAAAGTGATTAGTTTGGGGGAAGGGAATGGGTGGGGATTGCCGAGCTTCTCACTCGTACGCTCCTTGAAAGGACTTCGAAAAAATTTAAAACATTTTCAAAAATTTTTTTTATTATTCCTAGTTTTTGCGCAAAAGTGAATAGTTTGGGGGGAGGGGATGGGTGGGGATCGCCGCGATTCTCACTCCTACGCTCCTTGAAAGGACTTAGTCATACTACTCCATGTCACATGATGTGCATTAGCGTCACTGCCAATGATCAAGTCCAGATTCAAGTGATCAACTCAGCCGCCTTTCTCATACTGGAGATAGGTATATCCTCATCGTATGCAAAGTAGACTGAGCAAATTATGATACTTCGCACATGTCGGTCTTTGCTCTCGATTTCTATCCTGCTGGTGGTACAGTCTCTGCAGCTCAGCTCCTGCAACAAAAAACCATTAATTCATTTCATGAAAATGCAAGCTCTCGCGTTTCCATCTCTGGGCCCCACAAAAAGTTCCCCTTTCGCGTTAATACCCCTAATACGTTCCCTCAAAATCCAGGGTTCCTGTATTAGGGCTATGTGTGTATGCACCTTTCCCAGGCTTCTTGTTAAAATCGCCGAGGCGCTTTTGGAATGGTGCAAATTTCTTTGGGTAAAACGAATCCCCGAAATAGCCATTGAGAATGCTATTTCTTAGCTACATTTTCCGTAGAAATTTCTCCCTTTACCCAAGCGGTACTTTGCCGAGACAGTACTTTAAAGGTAACCGTCTCAACCCCCACCGAGAGTCTAAGGTTTCTACTTTGGAGGGCCTGCACCGATGATTCATCTAGACCAAGAACAAGGCTACCATCGGCAGACCTATTCATGATCGCCCATCTAGATGGATTCACTCCTTTCTTCTGTCTTCGGACCAACTTTAAGAAGTCCGGGACAGATTCTATCTCCGCCAAAATCTTTGTGGTTACTTTTGTAATTCCCACTTCCTCCGGAGATACTACTCTGACTTTGAGGTTCGAGTTCCCCAGCTTCAGATTCTCAGTCTCCTTTCTCAGCCAGGTCTCAGAGTCCTTGTCCTCGCAGACAAAAACCACTGTTCTCCTTCTAGGAAAGGATTCTTTAAATCTCGGTGCGAAATCGTTATCGTCAATTTCGCAGATTTTCTTAACCACTGCTTTTTTCAGTAACGTGCAGGTTTCTACAGGCATTTCCCCACCGAGGTATTCACCACACGTAAGTGTCACTCTAGGTAGGTGAGATGCTACCCCTGCGTACGTACCTTCCTTGCGCCTTTTGAGCGGTTTCTTAAGCCCCTGCTCAGTAGACCCAAGGCTGGTTGAGGGTCCCCCTTTTCCTGAATCAGTGGCTGGAGCAACCGAGGCCGTCGCAGTCAGTACGGTCAGTGCTCGCCTCTTTTCTGCGTGCCTCCGCTTTCTCCCCGCCCCCGATCTAGAAACATGTAGACCCTCCTCCATGGCTTTCTGTTTTAAGAGTTTCCTTCTCTGTGCTTCACTCAGGTTCCGGTTCATGCCCACGCCTTCATGTGCACTCGTATGCCCCTGTTCAGTGACCTAAACAGGTCTCAGTGCCTCCGAGATGGTTTCTATCGGTAACAAATCCCGACTTTCCTCCTCCTCGTGCTCCCGTCTACTTCCATCTCGATGTTTACAGATTTTTCCATTTCTGTTCCCACGAGTATTGTGGATATATGCTTTCTGACTTCCACCGGTGATTGTGGTAAAACCTCATCCTCTCGTTCCAGCGTAGAAGTATTCTCCAAGAGTCGTTTTCCTCGGGTTGGACGTACGGCTTGAGTAATTCAGCATGAACTCATTGTTCAATCCGTCCGTCATAACCTTCGAGCTCATACGTATTAGACCCTTTCTTTTGTATGATAACAAAAGGACCCACGTATTTAGGGGCCAATTTGAACATTACCCCTTGAGCCGTCGAGGATAAGACACGTTTTTACTTCCATACCAGGTCACCTACTTGGTATGTGACCCGGTAGAAGGACGTCTTTTCGTATTATAATACTCTATTTGGCAACGTTGCTGTCCTTGAGATTGTGTCTTAGCGGCCTCTTGGAGTTCTCTCAACTTACTCATTTTTGCTAGCCAAGAACTCTGGGCGGAGAGTTTCTGGCGGAGTCAGCTCTCATCCGAAATTCAATAGAGTCGGAGAGTATCCAGTGGAACTATATGGCGTCGTATTTAGCGAGAAATTTCACTCAACGAGTTTCTCGTCCCACATATTATGGAATTCTTCTACGAACGCCAAAATGCGAGTTTTCGAAGTCCTGCTGACCCGCTCCACCGGGTTAGCCTGCCGATGGAACGGTGGAGTAAGGGTATGGAGTATACCCGTTTCCACTAAGTATTCATCAATCGTACGATTCGTCAACAGTACCATTATCCGACAGGAAGACCTCTAGCGCGCCGAATTTGAGTACGATCCTCTCATTCAATTCTTTGAGGATCGTCCTGGCATTCGCTTTATGGACGGGGATAAATTCGACCCACCGTGTAAACAATTGGGTTCTGCATAGTACGAATACACCTCAAACTGCTGTAGTTCGTAACGACACAAATGATATCCATCTATATTAGGACGGAACTTATCAATAACCCTTATGACAGCTAAGCACTCTCTCTCGGTTGCCGAATAGTTTCTTTCAGCTTGGAAGAGTGCTCTACTGGCGAACTCCAACACCCGTTCTTGTCCGTCGACTTCTTGCGTAAGGACCGCTCCGATACCAGTATCACTCGCATCTGTTTGCACGGTAAACTGGATATCAAGCGACGGTCTATGGAGGACGGATGCCGGAGCGATCACTGATTTTATCTCGTCGAAAGAGGTTTGTTGTTCCTCGGTTCACTCATAACGACAATCCTTTCTAGTTAGACGTGTGAGCGGTTCGGCGATGGTACCGAAATCTTTTAGAAATTCCTATACCACGATGCCATCCCGAGGAAACGTCTAAATTGCTTCAGGTTTCTCTGTTCCGTGTAACGCATTACTGGTTCGATCTTCTCGGGATCGGGACGGAATCCCTCACGATTCACGAGAACACCAAAATACTTGACTTCAGTGTGTCCAAAGACACTCTTTTCTCGATTTATCGTAAGTCCAGCTCCAGTCTAAGTATTCTTCGAATTTCTCTGTGGCGATGATAATATCGTCAAGATATGAGAAGGCATTCGCCTCGAGGTTTGGTCTGATAATTCGGTCTATAAGTCGTTGAAAGGACGCTCCAGCGTTAAATAGACCGAAGGGCATCCTGCTAAACTGGAACAACTCTATTCCAGGTACCGTAAATGCCGTTATCGGTTTGGATTCCAAATGAAGTGGTATTTGATGGTACGCACTACTCACATCTAAGGTAGTATCTATCTAGCTGATTGTAGCTTCCTTAGAATCTGGTCCATGTCAGGTAACGGGTATGCATCAGGTTTCGAAACTAAATTTACTTTTCGAAAGTCGATGCAAAATCTATATTTCCCGTTGATTTTACGTAACATCACCACTGGGCTTGACCATCCACTTGTGGATGGTTCGACTACTCCAGTCTCCAGCATTTCTGTAACTTGAGAATGTATCTCTTCTTGCATTTTCATAGAGACTGGATATGCCTATTGACGTATAGAGCGAGCATTTCCTACATCTACAATATGTTCCGCCCACGTTGTACATCCCAGTAGTACTTCTCCCGCCGGCAGGATTTTATTCAACAGCTTCTTCATAAGTTCTTGTTCCTGCCGTGATATATCCGTTAGACCAATGATGCTAACCTCGAAAACTCCATGGTCAGATCAAAACCCGTATTTTCTTCTGAGTTTATTTCACCTAATCGAATAATTTCAGAAGATGTTAGTCAATCGCAACGGTACCAGTCGTTGGATTTCATTACATGTGACTGCGGCTACATCCATCCTGAGCCGTTTATTCGCTACTTTAACGCACAACCAATTATCAATCGAATCATGGATGGTTCCGAACGCTCGTGCGAAATTAGCTCCTGCGTAGCAATCTACTTCAAGGTTTGGGATCACAGCGTCCTACACATCGTGCATGATCCCTGCCAATTCGAACGGTAGTTCCACGTGACCCGTACCGTAAAGCGGAGAGTTCCCTGGGCCTCTAGCACATACTCCAGACGCTCCGTAGAACTCTCGCTGGCAAGCCGTTGCTAATTGTATCCCGATCTTGCCATGACAAGACGAGACGCCGGTGTCGTACAATGGACGTATCCGGTACTGAGCAATTCGTACCGGGATCCACCAGCGGCTTCTTCCGGCCATGCTGCAATTTGGCCGGGATCTAATTAGCCGCTGTCATTTTCCTCAGTCGACGGGATTTCCTCAACTGAATCAAGCCTTTCTTCAGTCTGATTAATCGAGGACGACTGAGAATTCGAGAAACAAGGTCCTCGACTATTTTCGTCTGGGGTCACGTTTGGATTGCAAGTCGACCTGACCCCTATTGGTCGCCTTGTTTCCCGTTTCCCGAACATTTCGGGCAGTTATAAATGCGGTAACCTAATTCACCACACTTATAATACTTGAATGGACCATCCGAACTCTTCTCTTATCTGATGGACGGCTCTCCGGAGTTTTGTTAACACTCTCCGGACTAGTAGTTCTAGTAGACTTCTTCTTAGAGGGTGTTGGATTCCACCTTGAGGGTTGGCGGTTGGTTTTCGAAGGCCCTCTTTTTTCTTTTCTGGTTTCGGCCACCGATCACCTTGAGAAGTAGATGATCTACTAGATGTTCCCACCTGCCCGAATTTTGATTCCGGGCGAGTCAGTAGTTGCGTATTTCTGCCATGTCAAGATTGATCTTTTTTTCTTGATCAGGATTTTCCTGATGTACAGTTGCAGCTACTTTAGTTCTACCCCGCTTGAAATTCGGCGATTTATATGCGGCTTCACGCAAAATCGCCTTATCCGGCGAAGAAGGAGTGTAGTAGCATTTTTCACACTCCAATACAAAATTCGGCGTCTCTGGCAAAATTTAGGGATTCTTGGACATTGTTAATTGACTTCCTTGATATCCTTTGCTGGATTTCGGGACGCGCATTGCGCAACCGATCAAATATCGAGAGGAGACATGCGATATAATCACTCAAAGGTTCGTTGGCTCCTTGAGTTCGAGTTTCAGCCTCTCTAACCCATTTTCCTCGATATTCTGGACCGGCTCCGTACCATTGTTTTGCAGCGGTACGGACTTCACTCCGGGTGGTGATGCCTCTTTTTTGTAAATCATCGAGCCAGAACTCTGCCTTCCCATTGAATATTTCGGAGAGTGCCTGAGTTATTTCTTCATCAGATATTTGTGAACTTCTTTGGCGTTCCTCAATCTGCTTTAGGAATAATTCTAGGTCCTGATGGGAATCTTAATAATGGATATCCCATTTACGAACCACAAGACCTATCCCTCTTGGATCCCCCAATGAATTCTAACTTATCACTGAGCAATCCTCCAGACAGCGTAATCCTCGAAGTTTCTGATGGCTTTCGGCCCTTCAGCCACGTTCACGGACTCGAGGACTTGAGCGTGGCGTCGAAACACCACTGGCTGGAGGTTGCAGGGAGACTGACCATTCTTCCTGCACAGTGGCTGCATGACACACAAATGTGTCTTGTATTTGTACCTTCTTCCGTGCACGGTCGTCAGCGAGCCGTGTACTGCTGACCGGTGCGGAACGAACTTGTGACAGAGAAGATAATTGGTTGGTTATGGCAGCAATTGCTTCTTCTAACCTCTTTGTTCGGAGGTCTTGTACTATCCATAAACCGTACAATATCTTCCATTGTGTATGGAGATAGACTGATAGGTGCGAAATTAGAGATTGCGCTTGACGACGGGGATGGGGTCGTCTGTCCCGACTGTTTTTGAGGGAGGAGTAGGCCTCCTGCAGTCGTTGCTTATCCACATCAGGCTGGATGGTCAAACCTACCCTTAAGCGCAATCAAAAGGCTTCAAGATTCCATTGGACCTCTTCATCATGCTCCAATGACTCCAACGGATGCCTCTCTTCTCTATCAGCTGTTGAGTCTAGCCAGGAGGGATCACCCTGAGCATAATCTTTTCAATGAAGGATTTTCTAGCTGACTCGTGTTTAAGGAAAACACGACCCGGATCTTCTTCTTTTTCTTCAACAAAGTCATCTTGATCATATTTTCCCTTCAGTCAATGGTTTATTCTGCCAAGCCGGTTAAAAATAGTACCATCGCTTCGCAGAGACAGCTGATGGAGGTAATCATCAACTTCACCTCCCGCTAAATATAAACACTACTGGTCGACCAGAATCGACGTTGTTTTAGTCTCTATTGCGAGGCACTCCTCAAAACACAGACGATAAATAATTTTACCTATCCCGAAGTGAACGAGATGCTGGTTGCGAGGCGATCCTCAAAAGACCAGCCGTTCTCTTATTCTGATTAAATTAATGTCCACTTAATTCTTAATCCTCGTTGCGAGGCGTTCCTTAAAAGACCAGTGGAATTAAGCTCACCTTAGTTTTAAATATAGATTAGATCCTACCTGTTACGTTTTAATTCCCCGGGTGGAAAATAGCACCGGGTATCCGTGCGGTAAATAGTAAATAGTAAAAGTTGTATTTATTTCTTTTAAGTAATTATTTTCGTTTTATTTTGTTTGTTTTTTCTGAATAAAAATATTTTTTATTTTTTGTTATAAGAAATATACTGTGTTTTGTTAAGTTATTTTCCTGATCCGCCGCCCAATTCCGAATATACTTTCTCCCCTCTCAAATTACCCTGGAAAATACCGCGTAAACTATTCCTAGGGGGATATGAACGTTACAACGTGTAAATAATATTATATATGACTTATAAAATTTAGTGTGAGATTGTTTACCTCTGTTTTGAAACAGAGCAAAGAATACTGATTTCACTTTCACTATTATGAAAAAAAAACAAATACTTCGCGTTACTTAGAAAAGATGAATTTCCATTAAACTATTACTAATTAATTTAATAGTTTAATTCAATTTAATAAAATTTAAATTTAATTAATTAATTCCATTAAACTATTATTAATAACTAATTACTAATCCATTAAACTAATAAGTTACCATTTATTATTTAGTGTTTCTCACAGGAACTGTGAGAAAACAGAATAAATTATTGCTCTGCTTCAGCTAAATTAATTATGTGTTTGTGATTTTTACTTCTAGCTTATCTGATCTTCTTATCCTGACTTTTTCCTACTCTTCATATAAGAAATTACAACGGGTTATTTATCAAGTACAGGAAGCATAAAAGTATTATTAATTAAAAATATAAATAGACAAAGACAAATTATTTTGTTAAATCTCATGCAGAAATTCTTTGTATTTACGAAACTCAATAATTTATAATAAATATTATATGAACCCTACCTAGTATGTACCCGAGATATATTAATTCACGTTTTCGCTTACCACAGGGTCAGAGAGAAAAGATTTCTGGACTTAATAGGTCGTATTAGTGACAAGAGCGCCGACTTATAGACACGAGGAGTAGCTAATTAATAACCTAATTAATAAATAGCAGTAGACTATCGTTACAGTCTTTTCTCTCTGGCACATAACACGTTAAATATTTTATATTTAAATACTAAACACTATTATCAAAATTAATTCCTACAAAATTGATTTCGGTATAAATTTACGTTAACCGAATCTCGTGCAAATTGTAAATATGAAAGAAGTTGGGACTGATCTTTAATCTCAATGCTGTAACATTACAACCCACCGTGGAACAAGCTTGCTACTTCTATTCTTCGGTCATGAAGTCGTCTACTTTTGGCTTTGGAAATGAACTAATGAAACCAATTCATTAGTGTACTCTCACTCCAAGAAAAACAAGCCAGAATAAATACAAAGCTATTATAATTACTATAATTACTATTAGTGGACATATGGAAAAAAACAACACTAAATGATACTTTAATTGTGCCTATGTCGTCTGATTTGAGATAAAAATAATAAACCTTTTTATTAGTCTTACAATCCAATTACATTAAATATAATGTATGTATATACAAATATATACAGTATAAATGCAAATTTTGAAAATTATGAAAACCTAGGAACGGAAAACTGTGATAACAAAAAATGAGGATAAAAAAAACGTAATCGTTCCCAAAATGTGCGATGGACCCATATTAGTCCTAAGTTATAGATTTATTTGATTCATCGAATGTATACTTGCTTCATACTACGGAAAATTAAAAAGTATATTGGACTTGTTATTTTTCACTCAATTTATATATATGTGAAAATAATTTAATTGTACTTATGTCGACTGTCCATACACAAATTAATAAATATTTTTTTATTGGTCTTACAGTCCAATCAATTCAATCTAAAAATAAAAATAAAAATAAAAATAAAAATACAAATAAAAATAAAATAAAAATTAAAAATTAAAATCAAATTAAAAATTAAATTAAAAATTATAATGACAGTCAGACTGTCCTTGTTTACATTCCCCCTCGTAGACTAATCTGAAAATAAAATATTGGCTGAAAAAATTCTTTGTTACTTAGTTAGTTAAAGTGCAGTCTGACTGTCCCCAACACCCTTACTTAATTGAAGACCTGTCCAACGTTTCGAGCTCGCTAGGGCTTCTCATTTTACTCAAAGTAGACACGTCATATGCAACTGACAACATTTCAAGAATTTTAGAGCACAGAATTCTAGTTTTGACATAAAATTTAATGCAAACTTCTTGCTCCATTTTTTCGGTAAAAGAAAATTGTCGAACACACTAAACATTTTATAATAACTTTGTATGTCTGTCACAAACAAACAAATAATGCTATAGAGCTAAAGTCGTGAATATTTTCTTGATAGACCTGTATCAACACAAAATAAAAAAATCGATGATCGAACGAGCATAACCCTCAATATTTGCAAAATCACGTTATTATTTGAACACGTCTCGTATATATACCTATATAATATAAAATATATTATTATATATAATGTATATAATATATATTACGTCTACAAGTAAGTTTCCAGTGTTTTTTCTTCACATGTAAGATTTGTGTAATGTTATTGAGGTATTGTTGAAGATGTTGTAAAAATCAAAAGATCAATTTGCATTGATCGAAACAAGTGGTAATCGGATAGTCTCACGTCTGGACTGAAAGGCGAGTGAGGCAGAATTTTCCTTGCACTATTCTCCTCATAGTTTTTGACCGAAGCTGCAACATGTGGCTGAACGTTTTCGTGTGAAAAATAGCGGAAAAATAGGTGAAAAATGGCTGGTCTCATATTCTGGCCTTTTTCCTGCAATGCTCGATATGATGGTTCTTTTATGGTTTGACCATTCTGAAGCAGTTCGTAGTATAGTACACGCGTTTGATCCCACCATATGCACAGCATGACCTTATTTATGTGAATATTTTGTTTCGGCATTGATTACATAGGTTCGCCGAGTTTTATATACGATTTTATGCTCTTAGAGTTATCATAACCAATCCAATTTTCATCACCAATGGCAATACGATGCAAAAATCTTACATTTTTCAACCGCTACAGCAACATTTCGTACAAAATCTCTGTTCGGCGTCTCCCTACTTCAATTCGTACGGCACCCAATTGTCAACCTTTTTAATGAATCCCAATGCTTTTAGTCGCAGATAAACGACTTCTTACGTGATGCTTAATAATACAAGTTCTTCTTGACTTTTGCATGGATTCCCATGCAGCAAAGCGTCTAATACCTCGTATTCAAAACCTTTCAGCTTTCCTAACTCATCCTTGCCTTCAACTTCAAAATCACCACTTTTGAACCATTTGAAAAACTCGCGGCACATCGATTCATCAATACATTTCACCTCAAATGTTTCTGAAAGCAAATGATAGGCTATACTTGCACTTTTCTTTATATTAAAAAATAAAAGCATCCCTTTCCGCCAATGAGGCTTATTTGGCTTACAAAAACATACCATGATTTTGCTCGGTAAAATAAAAGACACCGAAAGAAATACTGAAAATAATGCTGCAAAGCTATTAACAGATACACAACCTAGAATTCTAAGAGATATGTTCTAACATCAAGCCCGGGATCCATATATATATATATATATATAATCAAATGATGGCAAAAGAAATGATCTGGAAAATAGCGCCTTTTTAAAGTGAGCGGTCAGATAAAACCTTTTTGAAATTGTGTGTAAAATAACTTGCCAACTTTTTTATTGAATTTGAAAAAAATATAACCTATGCTTTTCCGATCTTGATATTTAATATCGATATATTCTATACATTTCAAATTTCAGAACAATATCTTTAGTAGTTTTTCTGTTGACAAACAAAAGCACACTTTGTCCTTATAAATGAGTACATGATATGATATGATTATATAGTTTATATTTCTCTTAGATTAAAATTTTAAATATCTAGGATTAACGTTCTTATGAGAATACGTAGACAGGGATTTTTGATATCCACAGTCACTAATCAGTGATAAAATTTTTACAATTGAAAATGTCAGATTTAATCTTAGTTCAATTTGTTGCATGTCAAATTTTTCAATTGCATACTTATACATTAGTTTCTAATGTCTACATGTTTATAAAAATTCTTTATATCTTTTTCATATTAATTGAATAGAATAATAAAATATTAACTACTAGTACAATATATACTTCTTTCAGAACTACAAGGACGCAGTAAATGGTGAGTTCGATGCAGTCAAGCAATTACCTATAATGACACATTTGCACATGCAACAACCTTGTACAAATCCATTTCATCAACATGAGTACAATTGGTATTTTAAATATATAAAATTTAAGCACATTCTAAACAATTTTTATCTTGAAATTTTTAGAACGGAATATTAAACATATATGTAAGAGTTTATTAATAGTATACTACTAGTGAATCAATAGTTTATTAATATTATATTAATACGTTATTAATAGTATCGAGCAGAGACATCTATTCGTCCGAGATAAATATATATTTTGACCATCCAAATTGATAACCATGTGAATAATAAATGCGCATTATTCAATTAATAAACAATTTTCGCAATTTCACATACCTGGCAATAATTGCCAAATTATAAGAATGTGATTATTATTTAGTAGGGTATAATAATACATTGTATAAAAAATTAAAAACGATGCATTGTATTGGCATTACAATTTCGCTTAATCACAAACATTAAACTACAAGTTGGAGTAGTTATCTGTGTAGATATTTAAAATAATATTCACATGGATGACCACCTTTTTTTTGCAACAGGAATAATGTGCAGTTTTACGGAAATGTTAAAAATTTTAACTGACGCAAATGTTCTATTGGTCTAATATTTTCCAAAGCACAAATGAAACTGTATTTTTTATAAAGTATACCTACTTATTGTGATTTATAACTGGTATTTCATAATATATTGTAATATCCGGCCCTCCTCGAATTCTTAGATATAAGCACTTATTAAAATACACTATTATATTGTAATATCCTGCCCTGTCCGAAACCTTAGTTGTAACGCTTATTCATTTCTTTACTTAATGACGATAATAACTATTTACTATGAACACAAAAAAAAATATATATATATATATATATATATATATATATAATGCAATTGTACTTACGTAGAAATCAAACTGTTCGCATTATAAAGCAGGATGTTACGCCTGCCACTGTGTGTAGTTTTTTGTGTTCATAGTAAAGAGTATCCTAAATCATATATATATATATATATATATATATATATATATATATATATATGTATAAATGCATATGTTCATTATCGTCATTAAGTAAAGAAATGAATAAGCGTTACAACTAAGGTTTCGGACAGGACAGGATATTACAATATAATAGTGTATTTTAACAAGTGTTTATACCTAAAAATTCAAGGACAGCCGGATATTATTAAGTATTATTATCAGCATACACTATCATAAATTCATCCTTCATTTTGAATACTAACGTTATATATTAGTGCATTACAGTTCAATGAATTATACGTAAATATTTTAATCTTTCAATATTTATCTTACCTTATATTTGATATTATATTCTTCAATTTATGTAAATAAGTAAATAAAAGTAAATAAAAAATTTCACCATTTTTTTTAATTAAAAAAATATTTGTCACAATTTTTCACGATTTTAAATATTACGTTTGATGGAAATGTAAATTTGAATAATTGACTATCTGTATTCTGATAAAATAACTAAATAATAAATAAATAATTGTATTTAATCTTTCCGTAATATGAAATATACATTAAGCTACGTAAATGTCTCTATCAGTAATTCGTAAATGTTATAGATTATAGAGCAGAATTTATTCTTTTATCAAGTTAAGGGAGAATGCAACTGGAAATAGATTGTGATGAATTGTGAATTTGTTTTAAAGATAAATGATGAACTCTTAGAAGGATAGCAAAGCCGTACAGACTAAAAACGTCGAATGCTACAGCGTTTTCATGAATCTGCCAGCTGTCACTGCTTGGAAACTTTTTCAAATTTCACTATCGGTACGTTGCATATACTTCTTTTGTAAGTAGTAAAGTATATTTCACACCTGATTTACATTTACTACACTTCAGATATTCATTCTAATAGATAAGTCTATAAGCATATTGGCAGATGTTCATTCTGGTACATCCCCAATCCTCAAAATTGTCCTAAAATGCAGTTTCTCTTTATAACGTTGATTTACCAAAAATAGTTATCGAATTGCCTAAGATTTATAGAAGCGAGAAATATGAAGACCCCTAGTCTTGAAATTGTGCTAGATCTTGAGGAATGAGAAGTACGAATCGAAGTGCCAGTATGCCTATAGCTATTAACTTCGTTGTTTTAATTTTTTTGTTTTTTTGTTTGTTTTTTATTTTTGATTGTTTGTTTGTTTTTGTTTTTTATTTGCTTTGTTTTTTTTCTCACATGTAAACGGTCAACTGATAGATTAGTTTTATAAATTACTATTTTGTCTCTATTATGTATTTAATTAATTATTATTAATTTAATGTATTAGTATTAGTATTTTGTCTCTATAATATGATTCATTGGCTTTTTAAAGAACCTTCTCTCATCTCCACTAATCGGAATGTACTGAAGAATGCAGATCAGCTGTAATAGTAAGCTGTAATATTGACTAGAAAGTTATTTCTCGGCTCAATTTCCAGATGAATGTCAACACGAGCGCTCTTTCGTGATCCGTTTTGTCGTGAAAAATCAATAACTATAAGTGGATCATTGTGAATAAACTGTCTCTTTCAAATGACTGGCTGAGCATCTCTAGCATAGTATGTTTCTTGAAAATTTGTATACATACCATAGATTAATGAGTATTGATTAGTCAAGATTTGTCTTAGATTTTAGTACAGATATGTTAAGATGTAATGTAAATTTTTTTTTTATTCATCGAAGATGAAAATAAGAAAACGAGGTTTTCCCAATTGATTGTAAATTTTTTTCTAACCAGATATACTTATTAACGCTTGTTAGAACAGGATCTTCAAATCGTTGCCTTGAATGATAACATATTGAAATACGATTATATTTGCTATTAATTGAATTGTACTTCTGTCGACTGCCCATATACAAATTAATAAATATTTTTTATTGGTCTTACAGTCCAATCAATTTCAACCAAAAATAAAATAAAATAAAAATAAAAATAAAATAAAAATAAAAAATAAAAAATAAAAAATAAGAAATAAAAATAAAAAATAATAAAAATAAAAAATAAAAATTAAAAATAAAAATTAAATTAAAAATTAAATTAAAATGATAATGACAGTCAGACTGTCCTTGTTTACATTCACCCCCGTAGACTAATCTGAAAATAAAATATTAGCTGAAAAAATTCTTTGTTAGTAAAGTGCAGTCTGACTGTCCCCAACACCCTTACCTAATTGAAGACTTGTCCAACGTTTCGAGCTCGCTACGGCTCCTCATCAGGGACTAATCTAAACCTTATATTCTAATCTATATATACTCATCCCCACCACCAAATTTCGTAAATTAAATATAAATTCCCCCTCTACACAAATTGTCCAAAACCAATCAATTTAATAAGGAATGATAAACACTGTCCAATCTACCAGACTCTAACATTAAATTCACATTATTTCGATTCTTGGAAATTTGAATACTTTCAAGACTCTCCCGTTTATACTTATTATTAATACCATATTCCAAAATATCCACATTCACAAAATCAAAAGAATGTAAAAACTTTAAACAATGCTCTTTTAAACCAGAAGTAATATGTGAGCTACGTAAACTATATTTATGCTCATAAATTCTCGTTTTTAAATATCTACCTGTTTGTCCAATATAGTATTTATCACAATCCATGCAATTAATCTTGTAAATAACTCCTGATTTTAAGCATAAATCATCCTTATCTTTGCAATTATTAAACAATCTACTTAAATTATTGCGATTTTTAAAGAAAATTTGAATGTTATATTTCCGAAAATTTCTTTTTATTCTTTCAGATAATCCTCGAACATATGGTAAGACAATAATTTTGCCTCCGTTAAAATCAATTTCTGCACTATGTCTATTTTCGGTATTATAAATGTCAAACAATCTCTCAGCAATCAATCTATTAATAAATTGAATTGGATAGCCATTATTAATAAAAGTCTCTCTTACTATCTGTAAATTATTTTGTCTAAAATCTTTATGTGACAATTTAATTGCTCTGTCAATGACACCTCTCAATGCTCCAATTTTGTTTCCGAATTGGTGGTGTGAATTAAAATCTAAAAACCTACCTGACCAAGTAGGCTTTCTGTACCAATTAAGTTTTACCTTATTATTACTACATCTAATCACATTAACGTCCAAAAAACTTAACTGACTATTTACTTCAACCTCCCTTGTAAATTTAATTCTGTCATGTACATAATTGAAAACATCCACCATTTCATCCACAAAAACTTCTGGAACAATTGTAAAGATATCATCAACATATCTCTTAAATATCATTGGTTCAAAAAGCAATTTTGACAAGGCTATACTTTCCAACTTTTCCATAACTAAATTAGCTATAACCGGTGACAAAGGCGACCCCATTGGACATCCGTATTTTTGTTCATAAAATTTATTATCAAATGAAAAAATTGTGTTATTAAAAACCAAATTAATTGCTTTAATAAATTCATTCATTGTCAATTTTGTATGCAAATTAATTTCATTCCACTTTTCCTGTATAATATCATTTAACAACTCTAAAGGTACATTTGTAAACAAAGATACTACATCCATTGAATTAATCTTGTAGTTTTTCGGAATAACAATATCTTTCATTTCATTGTAAAAACACCAACTATCCTTAATGTAAGAACTAGTTCTTCCAACTATCTTAACCAATATATTAGACAAAAATCTAGCAATATTATAAGTTGGGAAACCTATGGAAGATATTATTATTCTAAATGTCAGATTTTCTTTATGAATCTTGGGAAGCCCATAACATTTTGCCACAGTTCCATTTTCACATTTTAATTACTTATATGTAGTATCATTTATATATTCATTTCTTTTCCAATTATTTAATAACTCTTCCAAAAGGCCGACAAAGGTAATGTAACTGTAGCTTCCAATAAAATTGATTACATAAATTGTATAAATAATATATTAAATGATGATAGTACTTATTTGAAGATTGGTAATCCACATATCATTAAGCTACAAAATAAGTTGAAAGAGTTATTAAATAATTGAAAAAGAAATGAATATATAAATGATACTACAAATAAGTATTTAAAATGTGAAAATGGAACTGTAGCAAAATGTTATGGGCTTCCCAAGATTCATAAAGCCTTGTCAAAATTGCTTTTTGAACCAATGATATTTAAGAGATATGTTGATGATATCTTTACAATTGTTTCAGAAGTTTTTGTGGATGAAATGGTGGATGTTTTCAATTCTGTACATGACAGAATTAAATTTACAAGGGAGGTTGAAGTAAATAGTCAGTTAAGTTTTTTGGACGTTAATGTGATTAGATGTAGTAATAATAAGGTAAAACTTAATTGGTACAGAAAGCCTACTTGGTCAGGTAGGTTTTTAGATTTTAATTCACACCACCAATTCGGAAACAAAATTGGAGCATTGAGAGGTGTCATTGACAGAGCAATTAAATTGTCACATAAAGATTTTAGACAAAATAATTTACAGATAGTAAGAGAGACTTTTATTAATAATGGCTATCCAATTCAATTTATTATTAGATTGATTGCTGAGAGATTGTTTGACATTTATAATACCGAAAATAGACATAGTGCAGGAATTGATTTTAAAGGAGGCAAAATTATTGTCTTACCATATGTTCGAGGATTATCTGAAAGAATAAAAAGAAATTTTCGGAAATATAACATTCAAATTTTCTTTAAAAATCGCAATAATTTAAGTAGATTGTTTAATAATTGCAAAGATAAGGATGATTTATGCTTAAAATCAGGAGTTGTTTACAAGATTAATTGCATGGATTGTGATAAATACTATATTGGACAAACAGGTAGATATTTAAAAAAGAGAATTTATGAGCATAAATATAGTTTACGTAGCTCACATATTACTTCTGGTTTAAAAGAGCATTGTTTAAAGTTTTTACATTCTTTTGATTTTGTGAATGTGGATATTTTGGAATATGGTATTAATAATAAGTATAAACGGGAGAGTCTTGAAAGTATTCACATTTCCAAGAATCGAAATAATGTGAATTTAATGTTAGAGTCTGGTAGATTGGACAGTGTTTATCATTCCTTATTAAATTGATTGGTTTTGGACAATTTGTGTAGAGGGGGAATTTATATTTAATTTACGAAATTTGGTGGTGGGGATGAGTATATATAGATTAGAATATAAGGTTTAGATTAGTCCCTGATGAGGAGCCGTAGCGAGCTCGAAACGTTGGACAAGTCTTCAATTAGGTAAGGGTGTTGGGGACAGTCAGACTGCACTTTACTAACAAAGAATTTTTTCAGCTAATATTTTATTTTCAGATTAGTCTACGGGGGTGAATGTAAACAAGGACAGTCTGACTGTCATTATCATTTTAATTTAATTTTTAATTTAATTTTTATTTTTAATTTTTATTTTTTATTTTTATTATTTTTTATTTTTATTTCTTATTTTTTATTTTTTATTATTATTTTTATTTTTTATTTTTTATTTTTATTTTATTTTTATTTTTATTTTATTTTATTTTTGGTTGAAATTGATTGGACTGTAAGACCAATAAAAAATATTTATTAATTTATATTTGCTAATGCAATTTAAAAGTTGTATTTTTTCTTTATCAGATGCAGTAACATAAGGCATTAGCAATTCAATCATGGTTAATTTTCTGTTATTTTCTTCACGTAGTATTATGATCGAATGGAATACTGTCTTAGATTGTTGCATTCAGGTACGATCATGATCTTACAAGATTAATTTCATGCTTCATATTGACAACGACTTTTCTATAATCTTCTGCAAAGCTCAAAATAATATTGAGAGGAATAGAAACATGAAAGTTTCTATATATATATATATATATATATATATATATATATATATATATATATATATATATATATACTTCACACTCGATGATAAACGAGATGTAACTTCTACGATTTAATATCCTAAAGGAACACTGAAAAAGAATTCATGAATGATTTTCAATATGTTCACTGATAAATCAGAAATATGCTCAGTAGTTTCCTTGAGTATGCGAAGATGAAAGCCGAGACGACAATCTATCAACGTTTCAGGATAAAAATCTAATGGAACACTGCACTTATTTTAGATTTCAATGTGTGTAAAATTGATTGATATGGTTAAAACCGTAATTGCCAGTAGAAATAGTAGTAATTTTCTCTTTTAAATATAATTTATTATCTGTATCGTGAATATTTGGAATTGGGTTAAAAGCTAAAAATTCCACTAAACCTACTTGTTATGCTTTAGTAGTTCAATAAACAAAAATATCGAGCTTCTCAAACGAAAGATCTACAGGAAGGAGTCAGATGAAAACTATTATTACTATTACCGTCATCTTTGACTACTATTTTATGATTGCTCTTAAAACATTAAAAACATATATTGTCGTCGTTCAATGATATATTCGACTTTGTCACAGGAACATTGATTTTACGGAGAAAATGATTAAACTTCCCATCAAAAAATTTGATTTTATAATCGAAGAAAGAAGAAAGCGTCATTTATGAAGGATAATAAAACAAAATCCGCTCGAATAAAACAAAAGACAAAAAATTATTACATTACGCAACTTGAAAGTTTGTCGAATCCAAAAGTGAATGTTTACAGACTTATTAGATAAAGATTAAGATGTATCATATTTCCATGATTGCAGTAATAAAAAGCCAAATAGATCACGAAAAAAGATTAGTTTTATTATAGTGAATAATATTTACTCACGTTCCATACAAGATTAAAATTCGACTTATGATTATGCTTCAATGAATAACTCAATAAGGAATTTAAAATTTAAATCTGTGCTCGAAGGCAATGAAAAAACTAATACTGGAATCAAAACCGCAGTGAACTTGATAACGTATACGGAGTTAGAACTATTGGTGTGTTTGAAATATTGAGATGTACATGCTTAGCGATTCAGAAATTTTATTTGATAAACTACACGAATTAAGATACATATATTGATATATTCATATTCGTATTGATTAGTGACAACATGAGTCTTGATGTGTTTAGAACACATTTAAAGAGCTCGAAAGGGAGTTGAAGATCTTCAGGTATTGGTTTCAATATCACATTGGATGGAAATTATAATGTTGAGACTAAACGATTTTACAATATTGAACAAACTGCTGAAGAAAAACGTACAATTACTACTATAGGAAAGCGTTAAATGTAATACTAAAAAACCAAGTAGATTTTTTATGATCACAACTTTCCGAATCTATTACATTCATTCAAGAAAGCGAGCAAATGAAGCTATTCGCTTCTTAATAGAAGAAAAATTAAATTGATAAATAATATTATTAATGTAATCGGTGTGTTCACTAGCGCATTTCCCAATCAATTGTTTTTCGTTTGCTATTGAGTTTGTCTCCTCCAGCATTTCCAAGATTTCTACAGGATTTCTTTCATCTATTATTGCATCTGATACATCGTATTCAATGATCTTATCTTATCCTATCAATCTTAGTTTATAATATTTTTTTTACGTTTAGTAATTAGAATTTCGTTATTTTATTTTTCTTACAGAATCGTATCAGAGCCAGGAAATTTAGTTTGAATAAAATATATATTTTTTTTTATTAAAAAAAATATATTGTATTAAATTAAACTTATGTTATTATTACTCCGCCGGCCGTTTCCGAAAATACTTCCTAGTTTCTTAAACTCCAGAAATATACTGCATAAGCTATCCCGAAAGGGATAGGAACGTCAGATGGTGGCCGAACAGGGATTGGTGGAATAAAGTCTGTAAAATCCAAATTGAATAACAAATTTATTCCTTAAATAACAAAATAATTTCTTTTGACGGAAAGTTAAAATTCATTATTTATTTAAAAACGCATTATTGGTTTTATGTGAAAAGAGCCTAATAACGGGTTGAGCAACCAGGTACGAAGCTGGGTTGAGTCGAAGCACAAAGTAACACATATCGAAGTTGCATTAAAACCAAAATCCGCTGTTCAATATAAAAAATTGGAAATTACAGTTTTCATATAGAAAATAGAGAGAAATTATTTTTTTCCGTTCCAGAAAAAAAAATACAGAGTATATTTTTTCGTATCTAGTAGAATTAACATTTCGGTAAAATGGTAAAACCCACAGTAAGATGAATATATAAACTATCGAAAGAACAAATTGAAAACGAACTTATGAAAAATAATTCACCCGTAGATGGTACGAAAGCATATTTGCTTCAGTGTTTAATTTCACTTATACGGGCTCACCCGGAGCTCTATAGCGATAAATCGGAAGATAAAAAAGAGATTTCAACGAAAACCTGAATCGCACTCTAGATTTAGAACAAATCGAGGAAGAATTCCGACAACTTCGTCTACAGCTTCTTAATCAACAAGCAGCTGCCTCAACTTCGAGTCCTGTCGTCGTACGTCCTGCACCAAATACAACGTATCGCACTCCGCCTGCTACCATCTATGTACAGCAAACGACAGCTGGACAAGAACATGCCAAATTGATTTTAAAACCTTAGCGGAACTAAAAGAAGGGATAAAAATATTCTAGCTGTCGCCCAGCGAACATCGTCATCTAGATTGACAAATACGTAGCCTCACGCTGGAGCCGAACGAAAATATTTGAACGTTTGATCACTCATTAATCACACTTATAAGACGTCGAGGAGGTTTTTCAGGAGAACAAAACACCGAAATCATGTATTATAATATGCTCGTCGAATATCGCCTGCACATACGTCGTAATGACGTCATTTCTATCTCAGATATTGTGCAACGACTGGAAGAATATATAGAAACGAAAAAACAATATCATAAATAAAAAAATTTGAATACTAATATATCTGTACACAGACTAGAATTTAAACTTACAAGACGAGGAACTTGGGTCCAAAATATAATGACAAAATAAATAACATGTACGATTTGAATAAGTGCTGATGGAAGTGCAAACAAACAGAACATGATCGATTTAAGTGTACAAAAGAGCAAAAGATTTTTTGTTCGTACTGTGGATGCGATAACATTTATACTCGCGATTGCAAGTGTCATCCGTCGGAAAACGCCAGGAGGGCCGAGCTCACATCGAACCCAGCTCAACCTACCAACAACTAAAAATAGAAACAGACCACCGATATTTTGTGAAAGTTATGATTGATGATTAATAAATATTTTTATCGGTCTTACAGTCTTTATAATTTATTATCTAATCATATATTAGCTAAAATAATGACAGTCAGATTATCCTTGTTTATGATCACTCGCTAGAATCTGAAACAAAACTTATTACTACAATAAATTATATCAGAAAATTAAAAATAAAACTAAAACAAAATTAATAATAAAATAAAAATAAAAATAAAATTACGATAATAAGTAAAATAAAAATAAAAAAGAAAAAATAATAGGAGTACTTATTCCATGTAGTAAAGTGTTACGTCCAGGTCAGTTATTGAAACTTTACAACCGCGTATTTATGGTGTAATTTGATTTTCCCTTAAAGACTTACCTTATCTTTTCTAGGTTGGCAGCGTCGGCGACGGTTTCCGAAAGAAGCGCTAATCTCGTTTGATGCTTAATTTTTACGGACTGTCCTACCGCTATGCTATACTACCTACAGCTGGCTCTCGATGATGGTTCAGGAAAACGGTGGCAGCAATATGTATATTTTATATATTCTGTGTGTATAGCTGTTCTTTATGTCAATAAATAAACTAAAACAACACCCTTGGTATTTTATAATTAAAATCACTCGTTTATTCGATTTTATATAATGTCACAATAATAGTACAATCTGCACGTCGAACACTTTGGTGCAGTAGGTTTTAGCCGAAGATATAATTATTATTGGCTTCGCGTTCACTTTCAATGACGGCGTACGAATCGTGGCTTCGTGGCTGAACCGTGTTGCAGCAATTGGAAGTCACGGGGCGATAGCCGAATTAAACTTGAATCGAAGTTATAAGTGCAAATTTTATTTTCTCGCGATCATTCCTAATTATAGGGTGAGAGTTCCGACTCCGTGGCTGAACAGTGTTGCAACGATTTGAAGTCGCGAGAAGGTAACTAACAAAACTTTTTAATCAATTCTAAATATACTTATAAACAAGTGAAGACTTGTTACGACTTATTTATTCGGAAGTTGTATTTAAACTTGTATATAAGCGCGATACGTACTTAGTGTCTCGAATTCGACTTGAAAATAAAATATAAAAATGCGTTAAGTCCGATATGTGTCTATTCTCTCGAAGGTACGTGCTTAAAGTCTTGTGGCTGCCTTGGAAATGGACTGGCGTGTGCTCGTGCCTGTTTATAAAAGGTGAGAAAGAAGTTCCCTCGTGCCGCCGCTGCGGCCACGTACAAAATTATGATTGGCTAAAAACTCGGCGTAAACTCTGTTGCTAAGTGGTAAGAGCAGTTCGTCGGTGGAAAAAGTTGTCTTACGCGACAGCCTAGTCAGCGTCTGGCTGTGGTACCGGAGATCTTCTTATCACCGAGTATATATAGTTATACTTCGCCATGTAACTTGGACTTATAATTTTATGAAGTCGTTCGTGAACATAAAAGTTATATCCTCAATTCGGTTTTACGGCTTATAATTAATTATTACAAATAAAGTTCATTAGGCATAATCGTTGCGAAAGCTATTGTTTATCTATATGCGAAGTTTCGCTTAATTCTAACGATTTTTCCGAGGCGTCTTTGGACGTAAAAGTTAGCGATGTTACGATAATTATTTATTTACTTGTACGAACGTTGACGGAGAAAGTTTTACTGCGTACGTCTCTTACTACAAATACATTTATCTATGAATAAATCCTCCTTTCTCGTAGGTTATTTGTGTCTAGGCGTGTTGAGGAGCTTCGCCTCTTACAATTTATTTAATGCGCACTTCTGTATCGTTTTTACAAATGTTCTATCGTGTTTATATAAATTATAGACAATTGTTAATAGGGATTCGTACATCTAGAAGGTAAGTTAAGAATATTTTATTCGTCTATAGGTAAGCTGTCGCCTTGTGGTAATCGGCGTACAGTAGGTCGGTTACCGTGTGTAGAGTGTCGGTGAGGTATTGTGTCTGTCGGTGGGTGTATTATCCTATGTCGATCGTCGGATCGGTAAGTAGTTTCTCTGTAGGTGCATTATCATGAGCCGTTGGATCGGTAAGTGTTTGTCTGTAGGTGCATTATCATGAGTCGTCGGATCGGTAAGTATTCTGTCTGTAGGTGTATTACCATAATATATAATATAATGCAATAATAACTTATAATTTTAACTTGTACATTTTCGTGTCGATAATACGTAACGTATATTTGTATTTATATTTATATTAGCGTATATTAGTATATTTCCTATAATTCTAACTTGTACATGCGAGAATATATATATTGGTTACAAACGTCGTGGTATATATATTGAATTAGATATATATATATATATATATATATACGTATAGGATATATATATATTGTGTTACAAACAGGTTTTAAATACATTGATTAAAAGATAAAGATATCGGAGAGGGCCGGATGTTACATCCCCACCCTTAATTGGAAGCACGGGGCAATGCGCCTGCTTCTTCTCGCTGACGTTCCGCTGCTCGTAGTTGTAGTTCTTCTCGTAAGTCGTGAAGAGGTCGGCGCGGCTTTGTTGGCATTGTCCTTGAAGACCATGCAGATCTGTCCGGTCGGGGCCTGCAAATGGGCGTTATGCTGAGTGGCTTCGGTTGTTCATCTTGGTTCGTCTGTGCTTCGACGTCTGCAGGTGTGGGCGTTGGCTTGCTCGCGTATAGCAGCAGGTTTGTGACGGAGCTAAAGATTGCTCCCAGCAGCTTCATGCTGAGTCCGTATATGCCGTACAACGCATAGCCGTGAATGGCCATGTTTACGACCGAAGCTAAAATTTGGAAAATTATAAATATCATTAGGATACCTGCTGACACGTTGCCAAATTGTAGGAAGTCTTCCCATAGTTTATTCAATTTTGTTTCTGTCATTTCTTCCAGGTCTCTCATATTTATCAAATTTTTGTAGTTCGACTGGCTCTGATACGCGTCTCCTCCCTGCATTTTCCGTGCGATGTCCTCCAGAATGGCCGGTTTGTTCGACGGGAAAAATATGTGTTCCCGGAATTCTTCAAGCTCTTCCTTTGTGTATATTCCGCCATTCGAGGTATCGTCGATATCTTCGTACCTCCATGTTGGTCTGATCATGGGATGCAGTGTTTGAGGTGGGAGTGACCTTGCTGCTCGTGGCATAAATTGGCGCCATTTGCCATTTACTTCGAACATCGTCGGCAAGACGTCGCTGCAATCCTTCCTTCGGCCGTACGTTGATATGACGTGCGTGTTTGGCTTTATGAAGACTGATTCGTTGTTGCAGGTCGCTGGGAGATCGTAGAAACAACCATCGACTTGTCTGCTTGTACAATGTACTTCCTTGCACTCGATAAGATGTGCTTACTTCTCCTGCTCTGTAGGCTGTATATCCTCTGCCCTTCATAATGATCATAGCAAATACATCCGGGTCCGTGGTTGCCAGGTGAATTGAGTTTAATATTGTCTGTTGTTCGAGATTGCATCTGTGGATCAGAATATCTTTATAGAGAGTGTTGAATTGCGTTTTAATGTATCTGGGCAGGTAAGAAATTTTAGTGTTAAAATAAGCATTTATTAGGATATCTTGTGGCTTCAGCTCTTTCCTTATGGAAAAGATTCTTTTCTCGGCGTTTTCCCGTAGGAATAATTTTGGCTGCTCGGTTTCCTTTAACTGGAATCCGCAGAAATAGACGTCGCCACTTGTAGCGAGTCCGAATCGTATGCCCTCTGATGAGTTTTCGAAGTAGACCGGCGGTGTCCGGTGAGAGCGGTCGCTGACCTTGACTCCTACTCCCTCATAGAGGACGGCGTACCTGTCAAAATTGCACTGTTGTTTTTGATTTAAAACCCAATAGGCCTGGGCCTCGTTCGAATCCATACATTTCGAGTCTGTGTATTTACATCGGGTTCCCGAAGGTAAAATTATTTCATTTTTATCGTCTCTAAAAGCCACTGTTACCTCCGATACACGCACTTCAACTTTCGCGGTCACAAAAACATCTTTATACTCATTCTTACCGTTTACGAGCACTGCGCCCACGCAGGAGCCGTCGTCTTTGAGTATGCCCGCGGCGGTCACTGTTCTACGGTTCGTAATGTTCGGTTTAAGATCCATGATCAACGCGTTTCCGTATTTAAATTGTCCGAAATTTATGAGTTCGTCGCACATTTCACGATTTACCGATATCACAAAAGTCTCGCTGCCGTCCTTAACGCGGCTATTGTGCGAGTGCATACCACAGTATATAATGTAGTCGATAGATTCGACGTCGCACGTGCCGACTTCATTCAACGAGATCGTCGTGTGTTACATCCGGCCCTCTCCTATATCTTTATTATAACACTCGTAATCAATGTATCTAAAACCCGTTTGTAACACAATATATATCCTATACGTATATAATGTATATTCAATATATATACCACGATGTTTGTAACCAATATATATTTTCACATGTACAAGTTAGAATTCTAGGAAATATACTAATATACGCTAATATAAATATAAATACAAATTTACGTTACGTATTATCGACAAGAAAACGTACAAGTTAGAATTATAAATTATTATTGCATTATATTATATATTATGGTAATACACCTACAGACAGAATACTTACCGATCCGACGACTCACGGTAATGCACCTACAAACAAACACTTACCGATCCAACAACTCATGATAATGCACCTACAGACAAACTACTTACCGATCCGACGATCGACATAGAATAATACACCCACCGACAGATACAATACCTCACCGACACTCTACACACGGTAACCGACCAACTACCACAAGGCGACAGCTTACCTATAGACGAATAAAATATTCTTGACTTACCTTCTAGATGTACGAATCTCTATTAACAATTTTCTATAATTTATATAAACACGAATGAACATTTGTAAAAACGATACAGAAGTGCGCATTAAATAAATTGTAAGAGGCGAAGCTCCTCAACACGCCTAGACACAAATAACCTACGAGAAAGGAGGATTTATTCATGGATAAATGTATATGTAGTAAGAGACGTACGCAGTAAAACTTCCTCCGTCAACGTTCGTACAAGTAAATAAATAATTATCGTATCATCGCTAACTTTTACGTCCAAAAACGCCTCGAAATATCGTTAGAATTAAGCGAAACTTCGCATATAGATAAACCATAGCTTTCGCAACGATTATGCCTAATGAACTTTATTTGTAATAATTAATTATAAGCCGTAAAATCAAATTGAATGTATAAATTTTATGTTCACGAACGACTTTATAAAATTATAAGTCCAATTTACATTGCGAAGTATAAATATATATACACGACGATAAGAAGATCTCAGGTAGCACAGCCAGACGCTGACTAGGCTGTCGGGTAAGGCAACTTTTGCAACCGACGAACTGCTCTTAGCACTTAGCAACAGAGTTTACGCCGAGTTTTTAGCCAATCATAATTTTGTAGGTGGCCGCAGCGGCGGCACGAGGGAACTTCTTTCTCACCCTTTTAGAAACCAGCACGAGCACGCGCCAGATAGTTCCAAGGCAGCCACGAGACTTTAAACACGTATCTATCGAGAAAATAATCGGACTTAACGTTAATTTTTATTTCCAAGTCAACTTCGAGTACGCGTCGCGCTTATACACGAGTTCAATTACAACCTCCGCATAAATAGATCGCGACAAGTCTTCACGCATATACAAGTATATTTTACGATCGATTAAAAGAGTTTTCGTTAGTTCGCCTTCTCGCGACTCCAAATCGTTGCAACATAGTTCAGCCACGGAGTCGGAACTCTCGCCCTATAATTAGGAGCGATCGCGAGAAAAGAAACCAAATTTACGTTTATAATTTCGACTCAAGATTAATACGGTTATCGTCTCTCGGTTTTCCAATTGCTGCGACACAGTTCAGCCACGAAGCCGCGACTTCTACGCCGTCAATCTAAAGTTAACGATTAAGCGAATAATAATTGTATTTAAATTTCAACCGAAACTTACCGCACGAAAGTGGACGTAATAATTCTGTGTCGTGATTGTGACATTTGTAAGAAAATATAAATAAATAATTGACTTCAATTATAAGGATACACAGGTGTTGTTTTTAGTTCATTTATTTAAGAATACACATAAATCAACATATTTTTCCTGCCACCCTTTTCCTCGAACCAACGTAGAGAGCCAGCTGCAATAAGTAGTGTACCACTACGGTAGGGCAGCCCGCAACAATCAAGGATCAACCGAGCCTAGCGCTCCTTTCGGGAACCGTCGCCAACGCTGCCATCCTAAAAAGACAAGGTAAGTCTTCAGGGAAAACAAGTTACACCATAAATACGCCGGTGTAAAGTTTTAACAAACTGACCCGGACGTAACACCTGTCGTTTGCCTGATCAGTTTCTCTAGTCTTCTTTGCATATTCTCATCTAAATCGCCTGGTTCTATTTCTCCCGACATTTTGTTGACGCGGCTCTCCGTAGTTTATTTTACGTAAAGTACTGCGCTTGTGATTCTTGGTTTACGAATTTGACCGTTGTTAGCTAAAAAAGGAAAGAGAAAAAGGGGGGTGGAAGAAAAAAAAATTTGTTGTCAAATGATACATTCTGATCGGGTTAAACACGAGTGTGGAACGAATTGGTGTAAATTTTGTAAAAAATCACATAAATTAAGAGAACTTTGTTATATGCAGCCTACACGATACAATGTGAAAAATGAAAAAAAGAAGAATCTTTTTCTGTTTTACGATTTTGAGACTCGTCAAGATACAGCAGATAAACATCATTCGACCACGAAAATTCATGTACCCAATCTTTGCGTAGTTCAACAGGTGTGCACGGATTGTTTGCATTTAGACGATGTTAGCGAACGTTGTAATACCTGCGGAATTCGGGAATATAAATTTCACGATGGCCCCGTTCGTTGTTTAATAGAGCTCAGTATACGTGAAAAATCTGAATTCAATGAAATTATTTTCATCGCCCATAATTCCAGTGGATTTGACGCTCAATTTATTTTAAAGCGTTTAACGGAGCAGCGATTGAATAAACAGATAATGCCTAGTTTAATTTTAAATGGTTAAAATGTAGTAATTTTGCAATTAGGCGGACAAAATTTATCGATAGTCTGAATTATTTTCATAAGAAATTAAGCGCGTTACCCTCTGCTTTTGGTTTGCCTGACAGTAACAGAAAAGACTATTTTCCGCATTTATTTAACACGACAAATAATCAAGAATATGTAGATCCGCTTCCAGATGCTCATTTTTACGAGCCTGATTCTATGTCGTTGGAAGCGAGAAAAATTTTTTACGTGTGGTACGATGAAACATCTCCTAATTATATTTTTGATTTTAAAAAAGAAATTGTTAAATATTGTCGAATGGATGTAGAGATTTTGAGACGAGCTTGTCTGGTTTTTCGAAATATTTTTCTTTCTCTCGGCGATACAGACCCCTTTCTAAATGCTACAACTGTAGCATCGCCGTGTTAATACATGTTTAGGAAAAAATTCTTGACTCCGAACAGTTTATGTATAACACCACTTACAGGTTACAGACCAGGCGATGTACGCTCTCAAAAAGCTATCGAGTGGCTACTTCTGTGCGAACGTGAAGTTGGAAGAGACATAATACACGCAGGTAGATCGCGAGAATTCCGACTACGCGAAGGTTTTTTGGTAGATGCATACTTGCCTCCGATGAATGAGTCGAGCGTTGAGAGGGGCGTAGTGTATGAATTTCAAGGTTGTTATACACACGGTTGTCCAAAATGTTTTAAAGATCAGCGCGGTCGGAAAACGAAATTTTCACGATCCTTGGACGAGGCGTATGAACATACTAGAGCTAAAATTGATCGTCTGAACTCTTTGGGCTACGTAACACGCGAAATATGGGAATGCGAGTTTGACAAAATTAAACAGGAGAATTCGGATATTAGGGATTACATAACAAATCATCCTCTAATAAGTAAAATTACATTAAATCCCAGAGAGGAATTTTACGGAGGTCGAACAAAAAATATCGTTACTCATTATCAGGTGAAAGAGAGGGAAAAAATCAAATACACAGACGTTTGTTCTTTATATCCGTACATATGTAAGAGGGGCCAATTTCCTGTCGGTCTTCCGGAAATATACATAGGCTCCGAATGTTCTGAATTGACAGAGGCAAATATAATATAAATATAAATAATGATAATTTATAGTAATTAATCCATCTACTCATGAAACCACAGACTGTTGTAAAATCAACGGAATAAGTTTAAATTTTAAAAATTCTTTAAAAATAAATTTTAATAGTATAAAAAATATTGTAAATACGGCATTTGAGAACGATAAGAATCCTACAAAAACAGAGGAAAATAATATAAAAATTCATTTCACATCTATAAGACACATGCCAGATCACGATGATGTAACCAGAAACGAGGTGAAGACATGTTGTATTGTTTTGAAGAAAAGGCGTTATAAAAGGCGTTTTCTCACAGAAACTTTGTCGTTACCATATGGTTACAAAAATTAATGTAAAAAATCATCTTAACAGATCACCGCGATCGCGCGTTTGATTAGCTGGTTGACGCGCGCTCCTCCGCATCGCGCCACCGGGACGTACCCGCCACGGACTGCTGCTGAAATGTAGTCTAACGCGCGCTGATAAATTGCAAAGAAAACGTTTGAAGATCTTAGTTGCAAAGATGGATACGCGACTGAAGCATCCATTTACTTGTTGCGTGTGTGGTCCCACTGGTTGCGGTAAAACAATTTTCGTAAACAGATTTTTATCTCATTTACCCGTAGTATGCATCACTCATTTTGACCGCGTTCTGTTTTACTATGCCGAGTGGCAAGCGGCCTACACGACGGATTTCATGCCGCATGGCGGTGCACGTATAGAATTTACAGGAGGACTACCGCACCTGAACGACTACTCGGACGATAACGAACAGAAAAAGCTGCCCATACTAGACGATCTCATGCGTGAATCGTCGAATGATATAATTCTCGATTTATTTACAAAGGGTAGTCATCATAAAAATATAAGTGTTATTTTCATAACGCAGAATATATTTCACAAGGGTAAAGCGCAGCGGGATATAAGTTTAAATACAAAATACATGGTTATTTTCAAAAACCCTCGCGATCGTGCTCAAATACAATATTTAACGCGTCAAGTTTATCCGGAAGATTCGAAATTTTGTTACGTCCGGGTCAGTTTGTTAAAACTTTACACCGGCGTATATAAATACGTAACTTGTTTGGTGTAACTTGTTTTCCCTGAAGACTTACCTTGTCTTTCTAAGATGGCAGCGTTGGTGAGGGTTCCCGAAAGGAGCGCTAGGCTCGTTTGATCCTTGGTTGTTGCGGGCTGCCCTACCGTAGTGGTACACTACTTATTGCAGCTGGCTCTCGACGTTGGTTCGAGGAAAAGGGTGGCAGGAAATATGTATGATTTATGTGTATTCTTCAATAAATGAACTAAAAACAACACCTGTGTATCCTTATAATTGAAATCACTTATTTATTTATATTTTCTTACAAATGTCACAATCACGACACAGAATTGTTACGTCCACTTTGGTGCTGTAAGTTTCGGTCGGAATTTAAATATAATTATTATTCGCTTAATCGTTAACTTTAGATTGACGGCGTACAAGTCGCGGCTTCGTGGCTGAACTGTGTTGTAGCAATTGGAAGAGACGATAACCGTATTAATCTCGAATCGAAAACGTAAATGTAGTTTTTTCCCGCGATCGCTCCTAATTATAGGGCGAGAGTTCCGACTCCGTGGCTGAACTATGTTGCAACGATTTGGAGTCGCGAGAAGGCGAACTAACGAAAACTCTTTTAATCAATCGTAAAATATACTTGTATATGCGCGAAGACTTGTCGCGATCTATTTATGCGGAGGTTGTAATTGAACTCGTATATAAGCGCGACGCGTACTCGAAGTTGACTTGGAAATAAAAATTAACGTTAAGTCCGATTATTCTCTCGATAGATACGTGTTTAAAGTCTCGTGGCTGCCTCGGAACTGTCTGGCGCGTGCTCGTACCGGTTTATAAAAGGGTGAGAAAGAAGTTCCCTCGTGCCGCCGCTGCGGCCACGTACAAAATTATGATTGGCTAAAAACTCGGCGTAAACTCTGTTGCTAAGTGCTAAGAGCAGTTCGTCGGTTGCAAAAGTTGTCTTACGCGACAGCCTAGTCAGCGTCTGGCTGTGGTACCGGAGATCTTCTTATCACCGTGTATATATAGTTATACTTCGCCATGTAACTTGGACTTATAATTTTATGAAGTCGTTCGTGAACATAAAAGTTATACATTCAATTTGATTTTACGGCTTATAATTAATTATTACAAATAAAGTTCATTAGGCATAATCGTTGCGAAAGCTATGATTTATCTATATGCGAAGTTTCGCTTAATTCTAACGATTTTTCGAGGCGTCTTTGGACGTAAAAGTTAGCGATGATACGATAATTATATGTTTACTTGTACGAATGTTGACGGAGGATGTTTTACTGCGTACGTCTCTTACTGCAAATACATTTATCTATGAATAAACCCTCCTTTCTCGTAGGTTATTTGTGTCTAGGCGTGTTGAGGAGCTTCGCCTCTTACAATTAATTTAATGCGCACTTCTGTATCGTTTTTACAAATGTTCATTCGTGTTTATATAAATTATAGAAAATTGTTAATAGAGATTCGTACATCTAGAAGGTAAGTCAAGAATATTTTATTCGTCTATAAGTAAGCTGTCGCCTTGTGGTAATTGACGTACAGTAGGTCGGTTACCGTGTGTAGAGTGTCGGTGAGGTATTGTGTCTGTCGGTGGGTGTATTATCCTATGTCGATCGTCGGATCGGTAAATGGTTTGTCTGTAGGTGCATTATCATGAGTCGTTGGATCGGTAAGTGTTTGTCTGTAGGTGCATTACCGTGAGTCGTTGGATCGGTAAGTATTCTGTCTGTAGGTATATTATTATATATTATTATATTATTACCATAATATATAATATAATGCAATAATAACTTATAATCCTAACTTGTACATTTTCGTGTCGATAATACGTAACGTATATTTGTATTTATATTTATATTAGCGTATATTAGTATATTTCCTATAATTCTAATTCGTATATGCGAGAATATATATTGGTTACAAACGTCGTGGTATATATATTGAATATATATATACGTATAGGATATATATTGTGTTACAAACAGGTTTTAAATACATTGATTACGAGTGTATAGTAAAGATATCGAAGAGGGCCGGATGTTACATTATTTCTGTAAGAAGCCCACATGGACGCCACAAAGAATCCTCACTCTTATTTGTTTCTAGATTTATCGCAAGATGCCCTCGACAACTTTCGTGAGCTGCATATTTCCCGACGATGAGTTTACGTTTATGCCATTATGTTTACGTTTCTATACATTATAATTCTTTCTTTTAATTGGCTAAAAAAAGTTAGTCTGCAAAAAGATGATGTTTATAAAAAAAATTTGTCAAGTATGCGAGCCTCAGTCTTTCGCGAGCAATGGCTCGAACAGCATCGAGAAATCGGAAAAAAGTTAACAACTTACCTGGTAAACATTTTACAAAAAAAATCGCGTCTCTGTTACTATAACCCTCAAACACGCCGATAACCAAGCGCGTAAGACACTTTTAAAGTGTAGCGATAAAACAACCGTAAGGTCTATATGCGAATGCGTGTTAAATATTCTGAAAGGTGTGGTTCCGTTTAAAAAATCGGAGCATAAACGTTTAAAACAGCATCGAGACATACTACGTAAATTAGTTCACGATAACCCTACGAACGGTTGGAAAAGACGAAAGAAAATTTTGCTGCAACACGGTAGCGGTTTCTTACTGTTAATTATAGCACCTATAATCGGTGCTCTTATTTCCAGATTAATCGGTAAATAAAATTTAAAAATAATTATGGAGCGAGCTCGTAAAATGATTATCGTTCCTGAAGATATGATTGACCGCTTGCAAAATAAATCCGAAACTGTGCACCAAACGAGGGCGCCAGCAGGTGAAACAGAAGCCCCTGAAAATACAACTCAAACTAGGGGGAATAATTTTTCAAGACTCGATTCTGAAATGCACGATATATTACATTCGAAGAAAAATTACGCAAACGAACCGGAAAAATGTCTAAAGTCTTTACAAGTCCTACGTCAATATCTGTTTTTCAAGGAGAGCGAAAGATACACAGAACGAAACATTGATCGCGAATTTGACGATGTGGAAGCATTTCTTACACCACTCAACCAAGAGAGTATAGTAGAAAGTCTACCTAAAGCTTTCGAGCGAAAAACAAGACTTTTACTCCGACACTGGAAATGAACGTCGCCGGAGCAATTGAGTTGGGATAATACAGACGCAGTTACTATAGATGGTTGGAAAATCGAAAATTCATATATTATCTAATTAATA
Source organism: Sycobia sp. Sy_11 (assembly GCA_018907035.1). NCBI lineage: Eukaryota > Metazoa > Arthropoda > Insecta > Hymenoptera > Epichrysomallidae > Sycobia > Sycobia sp. Sy_11. Next base: position 37,114 of record JACCIC010000344.1, on the reverse strand, counting down.
AAGGATACTTTAAAAACAGGTACGGAAAAAAATAACTCAAAGGAAATGAGGACACTTCAAGAAATGCCCAGGGGTATGTTAGAGTTTGCAAAATTTCTTCAGACCTCTGAGACACTGCCCAATTTGATAGGTAACATGCAAATCCTGAAAATTGGCCAAACATTGACAAACTCGACAAAGCCTTTAAAAAGTCGTAAACGTCGTTTGAGTAAGACAGACTGGTACTTACAGAGCTTATATAGAATCCTTACTCAACTACTCATCAGCTGCTAAAGAGTCACACTTGACGTCTTGTGTAACATCCGACCCTCTTCGATATCTTTATTATAACACTCGTAATCGATGTATTTAAAACCTGTATCATGATGTTTGTAACCAATATATTCTTGCATGTACAAGTTAGGATTATATGAAATATACCAATATACGTTAAAATAAATATAAATACAAATATACGTTACGTATTATCGACACGAAATCACACACGGTAACAGACCTGCCGACGCCCTTTTGACCATACGGACAATCAACACTTGATATTGCACCTACAGACAAACCACTTACCGATCCGACGACTCATGGTAATACACCTACAGACAATCGACATAGGATAATTCACCTACAGACAAACCACTTACCGATCCGACGACTCATGGTAATACACCTACAGACAATCGACATAGGATAATACACCAGCAAGATACTAACTGACCGACGGTCTACACAAGCTAAACACCGACAGACATAATACTTTACCGACAACCTACGAGTGGAAACATACCGATGAATGATTTACCTCACCGACACTCTACGCACGGTAACCGACCTACTACACGCCAATTACCACAAGACGACAACTTACCTATAGACGAATAAAATATTCTCGACTTACCTTCGAGATGTACGAATCTCTATTAACAATTTTCTAAAATTTATATAAACACAAAAGAACATTTGTAAAAACGATACAGAAATGCGCAATAAATAAATTGTGAGAGGGCGAAGCTCCTCAACGCGCCCTGACACAAATAACCTACGAGAAAGGAAGATTATTCATATATTTGCAGTAAGACAAGTACGCAGTAAAACTTCCTCCGTCAACGTTCATACACATAAATAAATAATTATCGTATCGTCGCTAACTTTTACGTTCAAAGACGTCTTAATAATACTTAATTATAAGCCGTAGAATCAAATGGAATGTATAACTTTTATGTTCATGAATGACTTCATAAAATTATAAGTCCAATTTACATTGCGAAGTATAACTATATATACACGACGATAAGTAGATCTTAGGTAGCACAGCCAGACGCTGACTAGGCTGTCGCGTAAGGTAACTTTTGCAACCGACGAACTGCTCTTAGCACTTAGCAACAGAGTTTACGCCGAGTTTTTAGCCAATCATAATTTTGTACGTGGCCGCAGCGGCGGCACGAGGGAACTTCTTTCTCACCCTTTTATAAACCGGCACGAGCACGCGCCAGGCAGTTCCAAGGCAGCCACGAGACTTTAAACACGTACCTATCGAGAGAATAATCGGACTTAATGTTAATTTTTATTTCCGAGTCAACTTCGAGTACGCGTCGCGCTTATACACGAGTTCAATTACAACCTCCGCATAAATAGATCGCGACAAGTCTTCGCGCATATACAAGTATATTTTACAATCGATTAAAAGAGTTTTCGTTAGTTCACCCTCTCGCGACTTCAAATCGTTGCAACATAGTTCAGCCACGGAGTCGGAACTCTCGCCCTATAATTAGGAGCGATCGCGAGAAAAAAACAAATTTACGTTTATAATTTCGATTCAAGATTAATACGGTTATCGTCTCTCGACTTCCAATTGCTGCAACACGGTTCAGCCATGAAGCCGCGACTCATACGCCGTCAATCTAAAGTAACAATTAAGCGAGTAATAATTATATTTAAATTTCGACCGAAACTTACAGCACCAAAGTGGACGTAACAATTCTGTGTCGTGATTGTGACATTTTGTAAAAAAATATAAATAAATAAGTGATTTCAATTATAAGGATACAAAGGTGTTGTTTTTAGTTCATTTATTGAAGAATATACATAAATCATACATATTTCCTGCCACCCTTTTCCTCGAACCGATATCGAGAGCCAGCTGCAATAAGTAGTGTAGCACTACGGTAGGACAGCCCGCAACAATCAAGGATCAAACGAGCCTAGCGCCCCTTTCGGGAACCCTCGCCAACGCTGCCAACCTAGAAAGACAAGGTAAGTCTTTAGGGAAAACAAGTTACACCATAAATACGCCGGTGTAAAGTTTTAATAAACTGACCCGGACGTAACAATTTTAGGAGGTAAGTTAGAAAAACAATATTTTCACTGGGTATTAATGTGATTTATTATAAAATTGAAATTCTCACCAATTTTTACTACCATATATATAATCAGAATCCTAAACACGTATATATATAAAAATTTTAATAAAAATCGTGTTAGTCGACTACTTGAAAAATTTGGTAGCTCTTTGCTATAAGAAATTTTCTCAGCTTTGATGTTTGCCAATTTTGTTTAAAGTTGCCGTAGGTTTCAAAACTTCAAGCTACTTGCTAGCTGCTGCGAGACTATATATATATATTTATACGTATAGCAATAAAATTTCTTTTTGGTCAGTATAAGCTACTCATCTTTTATTGCACCCCCCGCTGCCAGCCTATTGTCTCGAGAAGCTTTTCCTCTGCACGCGCCGAAGACAGTTGTCACCACCCTCGATCGTACCATCGCACGAGCTCAAAAAACAACATCTGGAATATCGCACGAAACGCCCAGTACCTCGCTTTGGCCGCCAGAGGCCCTCGTTTTTAGTCGAAAATTTTTACTGCAGTCTGATCCATAAGCGTCGGCGATCTCCCCTTATTATCTCTGGTTTCGCCGTCCCCCCTGCTGAATAACGGTCTCGCCCTCGATCGCACGAACTCGAAAACCAACATCAGAATATCGCACGAACGGAGTACCGACGTTCACCGCCGTAGCGCTGAGTGTCAAAATTTTACTGCAATGTCTAACATGGGCATCCGCGATCTTGCCTTATTATTTCTGATAATATGTTCAACGCGTGACCGGTATTTCGACTTTAAAACCGCGACATGTGTGCAGAGATAATAAGGAGAGATTGACGATGACATATACGAAAGGCTCGACGATTTTCGAGCGCCGGGAACGTGCGCCCTCAACAGGCTCAACTGCTACAGTAACGCGCCAACGCGACGTCACAGCTACGTCAGCATAAATTAATGTGCGCATTTGCCTACGTCACGAGCTGTGACGTAGGCAATAAATATATATAGATATAGTTATACGCTTTTGTCCAATGCGACGTTGTCGTTTTCGTTTATATCATTACAGAGGCTAAGCCAAAACACATCAAATATGCGCAGGAGTGTCAAAAAGCAATTCAGACCCAAACTCCAATGCCTGCTACATAATGCAGACGAATTTTCATTCTGCAAAAAATCAAGACTTTCCAAAGAGAAAAAAAGAATTTTTTTGCAAAAGAAATTTCAAACTAAGTCTTATGATTTTGTGCTAAAATGGATATTCCTTAATTAGTTTAAAAAATTTAATTTTAATTTTTAATTCTTATATTATATGGTAGTAAATAACGCGTAGGAACAAAAAGAGAAAATCCATTGATTGTCTGCAATATTAAATATATAAATAATAATATAAATCAAAAATGGAAAATGAAATTCTTGCTATTAAATGCTAAAATGAAATAAAATAAAAGTATAGAAGTTTTTTAACTTAGTTAAAAAACTAAGTTAAAAGTTATACGTTATCTAAATTATAACTACAAGATATAAGATTTACATTCTACAACATTTTACAATAGGATAGAATTTGAAGTTTTGTATTTGCTGCAATCTGCATTATCAATCAAAAAATGTATAAGCATTTTAAATTACTATACGTTATGACACGAGCTTCAATCTGCATTATCAATCAAAAAATGTATAAGCATTTTAAATTACTATACGTTATGACACGCACATTAATTTATGCTGACGTAGCTGTGACGTCGCGTTGGCGCGTTAGTGTAGCAGTTGAGCCTGTTGAGGGCGCACGCTCCCGGCGCTCGAAAATCGTCGAGCCTTTCGTATATGCCATCGGCAATCTCTCCTTATTATCTCTGATGTGTGTATTACGCGTAACAACAATCTGACGCTAATCTAGAGCGGCGCTGCGATCTAGAATACGAAAGTTAAGTAGATATAAATATACGCTCTGTCCACTGAACGCGCAGTCTAATATATAAGTCTATGGGATAACTCCAAATTTTCAATACGATTACGACTGCGACTTCAAATTTTGCAATGATTATATCAATAAAAACGTTAGTATTATATTTCTAATATCTAATGCTAGCTTCTATTTTCCTTATTATTCGTTGAAAATATTTCACTAAATAAAGATCTAAGATAGAAAGAGAAATGTTTTAAATTTATAGGATACAGTAACGATGTTGTAGAAACAATAAACGAAAAAGTAATAAAAATTGCGCATACATAATTTTTGATAATTAAAGAAAAAGACGCAAGTTATTTAATGTTAAAGTATAATTTAAGGTAATTTTTTGCGTACATTTACAAACCTTTACTAAAATAAATCAGCAAAAAAACAATTTTTATCAAAAATATAATAGGCGAATTTGATATGTTGTTAGTATAGTAAGAATGTTAAATATAGCTTCTCATGTATTTTATAACAAATTTATATATAATACTTTCCGAAATTTCCAAATATATTAACACAAAATATATTCTATAATTAAATTAAAAGATAGTTCACTGATATAGTCAGATGTACTGATTGTGGTAAAGGGAAACATAATAGTATAGGTTCTTAGCATATTAAGAAATTTACAACTTATTAATCTTATATGTATTTTATAAAAACTTATAAAATATTTTCCTAAATTCACTAATATATTAAGACATATCTACATACATGATAATATATGTAGTTATATTATAATCTTTTCATAGTTAAACAATACAATGTTCATATACGAGAATATTATTTATACAAAATATTTTTCTAAATTCAGTAATATATTAAGACAAAAATACATACAATAACATCTTAAAACAATGAATCATTAAAACAAATGGTTAAGTGCATTTTATATGCATCCCAATATTAAGACATAACTATATACATGATAATATATGTAATTATATTATAATCTTTTCATAGTTAAACAATACAATGTTCATATACGAGAATATTATTTATACAAAATATTTTTCGAAATTCAGTAATATATTAAGACAAAAATACATACAATAACATCTTAAAACAATGAATCATTAAAACAAATGGTTAAGTGCATTTTATATGCATCCCAATATATAACAGCATGTATAGTTTACAAGAATATATATCAACTCTCAAAAATAATAATAAATAAAAATTTTAACCAAATTGCAGCTTAATAAAGTAATGAAATCATTCACAAATAGCCGAGTATATTTTCACATCATTTTGTCCATGCATGGACTCATAAGAAAGAGATAATTATCTTGAATCATCGAGCAGTGTTTTCCTATTTCTTTGAGGGTAAAAATTGAACTCTTAAATCAGAAAAATATTTTATATAAAGTTTTTATAAAATACATACAAGATTTATAAGTTGTAAATTTCTTAATATATTAAGAACATATGTTATTGTTTTCCTTTAACACTATCAGTAGGACATGTGACAATATTAGCGAACTGATTTTTAACTCATAATACATCCATTAATTCCGATAGGTAGACACATAAACACGACTAAATCTTCAAAATAGCATTGAACTCTGACTATTTCATTTTTATCTATAAATTTTATTTAAGATTTTGAAATTGGGTTTTTATTACATATAATTTTACTAAATCAATGCCTCCATTTGTTCATCTAGAGAGACACAAGTAAATACCAATGAATCTTAAAAATAACATATTGTATATTTTATCTCTTTAAAAGATATATTGTATCTCTTTAAAATACATTTATCAATATAATCACTTTATAGTGTTTATTTATATAAATTAAATGTTTTCCTAATTAGACTTCTCAATCAATTACATATAAATGCGTGATGCTTAAAAACATCTTATCGTTTTATTATTTCTAAATATTTCTAATTCCAACAAAAGAAAGTATTGAAATTAATTTTTACATAGTCACATATATGTAAAAACAAAACAAGTTTTCACAAAAGTAAAATAGTTAGGCAAGTATGTGTTCTTAGCATAGTAAGAATTTGAAGTACATCTTCTCATGTATTTTAGAAAAAATTAATATAAAATATTTTTCTAAATTCAGTAATATATTAAGACAAACATATATGCATAATAATATATGTAATAATATTATAATCTTTTCATAATAAAGAATACAATGTTCATTATTAGAATAATATTTATACAAAATATTTTTCTAAATTCAGTAATTAAAATTAAAGTTGTAGTTATGTTGACTGTTTTGAATTAAATTAATAAATACTATTATCCGTTTTACAGTTCTTATAATATAGTATATTAACTAAAATAATCACAGTCAGACTGTCCTTGTATATTATCACCCCTGAACAATCTGAAATATAACTTATTACTAAATTTAATTAAAACTAATAAATTAAAATAATAATAAAATAAAATAGAATATAATAATATAAAATGTATTGAATTTTATATAAATATAGTAGGTGGAATGTTAAAATAAAGATACACGAAATAATCTTTTAACATGAACTTTATTTCAAACGAGGAAAGAAAAGACGTCTGTTCCAACGAAAGGACAACGCAAAACTGAACTGCAGTACTCAAAATTGAAAACTCTGCAAGCCCTTGTGAGAAACTTAAAACCTATAAAAACACATCAGACATCTAGGCAATAAACTCATAAATCATTTGCCGCGCAGGGCAGCAAAGACGCAGATCGTAATAAGACACATGTTTACATCCTTTTACGATACTCTCCAATATTTAGTTTCACGTATTCTTTGCTTTATTATTTATAGAAGGCTAATTAATATAATCTAACAAAATGAAATAAAAAAAAATAATAAAAATAATAAACTATAACCTATGTTAGCAAAGGACAATCTAACTGCTCCACCACCTTGGATAATCATTATTTATGAATATCTCTTTCACTAATTTTAAATTATCTCTTCTAAAATCTTTGCATGACTATTTGATTAATCTCTCAATGACTCCTTTTATAGTATCTATCTTGTTTCCAAATAGATACTGTGAGTTAAAATTTAATAACCTACTTGAGCATGTAGGTTTTCTATACCAATTTAATTTTATTCTGTTATTACTGATTCTAATAACATTAATGTACAAAAAACTCAATTCGTTGTTTAATTTTACCTCTTTTCTATATTTAATTCTATAATGGATGGAATTAAAAATATACACCATTTTTTCTACACAGTCCTCTCTGGTACAATTGTAAAGATCTAATCATCATAATTTGTTAAAAATTTAACTTGTTTAATACTATATTTTCTCATTTTTCTATTACCAAATTAGCAATGACTGGTGATACAGGTGATCCCATTGGGCAACCATAATTTTGTTCATAAAAATTAAAATTTCAAAATTTTTTGAAAAAAAAGTGTTAAAACCATTGAATTGTACTTATGTCGACTGCCCATATACAAATTAATAAATATTTTTTTATTGGTCTACAGTCCAATCAATTCAATCTAAAAATAAAATAAAAATAAAAATAAAAATAAAAATAAAAATAAAAATAAAAATAAATAAAAAATAAAATAAAAAGAAAAATAAAAATAAATAAAAAATAAAATAAAAATTAATAATCAAAAATTAAATTAAAAATTAAATTAAAATTATAATGACAGTCAAACTGTCCTTGTTTACATTCACCCCCGTAGACTAATCTGAAAATAAAATATTAGCTGAAAAAATTCTTTGTTAGTAAAGTGCAGACTGACTGTCCCCAACACCCTTACCTAATTGAAGACTTGTCCAACGTTTCGAGCTCCCTACGGCTCCTCATCAGGGACTAAACTAAACCTTATATTCTAATCTATATATACCTATCCCCACCACTAAATTTAGTAAATTAAATATAAATTTCCCCTCTAGACAAATTGTCCAAAACCAATCAATTTAATAAGGAATGATAAACACTGTCCAATCTACCAGACTCTAACATTAAATTTACATTATTTCGATTCCTGGAAATGTGAATACTTTCAAGACTCTCCCGATGATACTTATTATTAATACCATGTTCTAAAATATCCACATTCACAAAATAAAAAGAATGTAAAAACTTTAAACAATGCTCTTTAAAACCGGAAGTAATATGTGAGCTACGTAAACTATATTTATGCTCATAAATTCTCTTTTTTAAATATCTACCTATTTGTCCAATATAGTATTTATCACAATCCATGCAATTAATCTTGTAAACAACTCCTGATTTTAAGCATAACCTTATCTTTGCAATTATTAAACAATCTACTCAAATTCTTGCTATTTTTAAAGAAAATTTGAATGTTATATTTCCGAAAATTTCTTTTTATTCTTTCAGATAATCCTCGAACATATGGCAAGACAATAATTTTGCCTCCGTTAACATCAATTCCTGCACTATGTCTATTTTCGGTATTATAAATGTCAAACAATCTCTCAGCAATTAATCTATTAATAAATTGAATTGGATAACCATTATTAATGAAAATTTCTCTTAATATCTGTAAATTATTTTGTCTAAAATCTTTATGTGACAATTTTATTGCTCTGTCAATGACACCCTTTAATGCTCCAATTTTGTTTCCGAATTGGTGGTGTGAATTAAAATCTAAAAACCTACCTGACCAAGTAGGCTTTCTGTACCAATTAAACTTCACCTTATTTATTACTACATCTAATGACATTAATGTCCAGAAAACTTAACTGACTATCAACTTCAACCTCCCTTGTAAATTTAATTCTGTCATGTACAGAATTGAAAACATCCACCATTTCATCCACAAAAACTTCTGGAACAATTGTAAAGATATCATCAACATATCTCTTAAATATCATTGGTTCAAAAAGCAATTTTGACAAGGCTATACTTTCCAACTTTTCCATAACTAAATTAGCTATAACCGGTGACAAAGGCGACCCCATTGGACATCCGTATTTTTGTTCATAAAATTTATTATCAAATGAAAAAATTGTGTTATTAAAAACCAAATTAATTGTTTTACTAAAATTCATTCATTGTTAATTTTGTATGCAAATGAATTTCATTCCACTTTTCCTGTATAATATCATTTAACAACTCTAAAGGTACATTTGTAAACAAAGATACTACATCCAATGAAATCATCTTGTAGTTTTTCGGAATAACAATATCTTTCATTTCATTGTAAAAACACAAACTATCCTTAATGTAAGAACTAGTTCTTCCAACTATCTTAACCAATATATTAGACAAAAATCTAGCAATATTATAAGTTGGGAAACCTATGGAAGATATTATTATTCTAAATGTTAGATTTTCTTTATGAATCTTGGGAAGCCCATAACATTTTGCTACAGTTCCATTTTCACATTTTAAATACTTATTTGTAGTATCATTTATATATTTATTTCTTTTTCAATTATTTAATAACTCTTTCAATTTATTTTGTAGCTTAATGATATGTGGATTACCAATCTTCAAATAAGTACTATCATCATTTAATATATTATTTATACAATTTATGTAATCAATTTTATTGGAAGCTACAGTTACATTACCTTTGTCGGCCTTTTGGAAGATTATATTAGGGTTATTTCTCAAAAAATTCTTCGCGGTAATTAAATCATGTATAAAATTATTATTTAAAAAATTATCAAATTTATTTTCTCTTTTAAAATGTCATTGACAGAGCAATAAAATAATCACATAAAAATTTTAGACAAAATAATTTACAGATAGTAAGAGAAACTTTCATTGACAGTGGTAAACAGATATGTTGATGATATCTTTACAATTGTTCCAGAAGTTTTTGTGGATGAAATGGTGGATGTTTTCAATTCTGTACATGACAGAATTAAATTTACAAGGGAGGTTGAAGTTGATAGTCAGTTAAGTTTTCTGGACATTAATGTCATTAGATGTAGTAATAATAAGGTGAAGTTTAATTGGTACAGCAAGCCTACTTGGTCAGGTAGGTTTTTAGATTTTAATTCACACCACCAATTCGGAAACAAAATTGGAGCATTAAAGGGTGTCATTGACAGAGCAATAAAATTGTCACATAAAGATTTTAGACAAAATAATTTACAGATATTAAGAGAAATTTTCATTAATAATGGTTATCCAATTCAATTTATTAATAGATTAATTGCTGAGAGATTGTTTGACATTTATAATACCGAAAATAGACATAGTGCAGGAATTGATGTTAACGGAGGCAAAATTATTGTCTTGCCATATGTTCGAGGATTATCTGAAAGAATAAAAAGAAATTTTCGGAAATATAACATTCAAATTTTCTTTAAAAATAGCAAGAATTTGAGTAGATTGTTTAATAATTGCAAAGATAAGGATGATTTATGCTTAAAATCAGGAGTTGTTTACAAGATTAATTGCATGGATTGTGATAAATACTATATTGGACAAACAGGTAGATATTTAAAAAAGAGAATTTATGAGCATAAATATAGTTTACGTAGCTCACATATTACTTCCGGTTTAAAAGAGCACTGTTTAAAGTTTTTACATTCTTTTTATTTTGTTAATGTGGATATTTTGGAACATGGTATTAATAATAAGTATCAACGGGAGAGTCTTGAAAGTATTCACATTTCCAGGAATCGAAATAATGTGAATTTAATGTTAGAGTCTGGTAGATTGGACAGTGTTTATCATTCCTTATTAAATTGATTGGTTTTGGATAATTTGTGTCGAGGAGGAATTTATATTTAATTTACTAAATTTGGTGGTGGGGATGGGTATATATAGATCAGAATATAAGGTTTAGATTAGTCCCTGATGAGGAGCCGTAGCGAGCTCGAAACGTTGGACAAGTCTTCAATTAGGTAACGGTGTTGGGGACAGTTAGACTGCACTTTACTAACCATGAATTTTTTCAGCTAATATTTTATTTTCAGATTAGTCTACGCGGGTGAATGTAAACAAGGACAGCCTGACTGTCATTATAATTTTAATTTAATTTTTAATTTAATTTTTGATTTTTAATTTTTATTTTATTTTTTATTTATTTTTATTTTTTTTTATTTTATTTTTTATTTATTTTTATTTTTATTTTTATTTTATTTTTGATTTATTTTTATTTTTATTTTTATTTTATTTTTAGATTGAATTGATTGGACTGTAAGACCAATCAAAAAATATTTATTAATTTAAAAAAGTGTTAAACACTAAATTTTTTGCTTTAATAAATTCATTTTTTGATAATTTCATGTATGTACTAATTTCTATCCATTTTTCTTCTATAATTTCTTTAAATAAATCTAATGGTATATTCGTAAACAAAAATACTAAATCCAATGAAATCATCTTATAATTCATTGGAAGATTAATATCTTTAATATTAAATACCGGATTATACTCGCCAAATTGAAGTTTGTCAATGGTCCAAGTTGGATTCTGGCCAACCGAATTTTTCGGAATCTTTTAACAAAATAGGCTTATTTCTTTGAAGGCGAAGTTGTACTCTTAAATCACAATCCTTCAAAAAACTATTATATAACTGTTCAAATAAATAAATAATATCTTGTTATCTATAATTTATTATGGGTTTGTAATTATAATATTATAAACGTATCAGGACTGGTAGTTGGAAATTTTATGACTTTTGTACGAGTATGGGTGCCTTCCTTTTGCCTCGTAAGAGTTTTTTTCACTAGAAAAGGGAAAGGATTGGTCGACCAGAAGAGTATCGATTTACTTTGTTACTTTATCCTTCTTCAACGAGTACCGAAAGTAAAGATTTCTTCAAAGAATACCGAAACTGAATCTGCCCCAGGCAAACGGAGAATCGGTCGGAGTTTGTTGATTTGTTTCATTACTCGAGTGGTATCCTTCCTCAACGAGTGCCAAAAATGAGCCGCGCTCCTGGCAAAAATTAACGCACTTTTACACATTGTAAAAGTACGTTAACAAAAATTTGATTGGTTAATATTTATATTAAATTAATATTATCTCTTATACATGGTTAATTTATTATATTACATATCTAATTTACTCTATGTCTGTGTTCGTTTATTATCACGTGTGTATTTGTATGTTTACCATATTCGACCTTTTCTAATTATAGAGTAAATTTACGCATTCATTTATCTTAGTTTTTTGGCTATTCAAAACGTATGTAGTTACAAAATTGAAAGTTATTAACCAAAAAAGCTTCATTTATTGAGGTTACGATATAGACTGTCAAATTTTTCATGAAACAATTAATTATTAAAAAAAACAGCATAAGCTTTGTCGGAACGGGTGTGGCAAGTTCATAGCTATTTTTGATAATAGTAATGAATTATCAGAAAAAATAGTAGCAGAATGTTTACCTAAAACATGGATGATTAAAGATAATTGACTCTTTTTTGAAAGTCCACGAGTGGACAAAATGATGTGAAAAACCGTTTTTTTTTTCGTTAAAACTTTTATTTATTATCTTTCAGAGTTTACATACTGTTATATATAGAGCTGTCTATGAAATGCACTTAGCCATATATTTTAATGATCCATTGTTTTAAGACGTTATTGCGTTATATAATTTATTTGTTGTTAATCTATTTCGGAAGGTTTTAGTAAAACATTTTGTATGAATATTATTCTGATATATGAACATTGTGTTGTTTTATTATGAAAAGATTATAAAATAATTACTGTTTAGTATTTCGTGCCTTTACTATATATTCATTATACTGTGGTCACTAACTTGGTTATACATAAAATACGGGCACTGTTATTTTCATAAGCGTGCCATTCGTTCAAGAATTTATACACATTTCTTTTACTTATAATTCTTTATTTTGACGAAATACGACCAAACAGTTTACTAAGCAAGTCGAACTCTGATCTTAATATCGAAGCGTAGCTAAGATATCACCTCGTATAGGCGTATCAAAGTATACAATATCTGAAAATGACGGGGATGAAACGCCGGACATTATTGGATAAAACAGGAGAGGCGTCGCTTATTGTACACGTTTAGGAAATTATTTGGACCTTATAGCAGCTATAAGATCTGTAGTGATTTTGTACAACGGCCTGTAGAAATTTTGTTTAGCGAAATAGATCAACATAATTTACGTGTCTTACGATGAGCTGTCGATAATATTCGCACATTCCTACAAAAGACTGCAACTGACGTTTATCTTATCTGACGGAAAAGATACTATTTCCTTTATATTTGCAGTATTGGCGCAAATTCCATTACTAGACAATGTAAACCCCAAAAACGGTACAAAATCGTCAAAGAAACAATTCTCGAAGATCGAAATAAAACCTTACTTATAGTCTCTAAAATTGTGCGTCTAAATGTAAGTAGGTTATTATAAATTCTTTAGACGCACGAGTAAATTCTTATCGACGATTTCGTCGATATAACAAGTAACAAATTTGAGTGGTTCACCTACTGTGAGAATAAGTGCTCAAATAAAAACACCACTAGCTATTTTTAAACCCAACGGAATAGATCGAAATTGATACACCGCAGAAATTCAAGAATACGGTGTATTATGAGAATTTGATTCAAAAGAGATTTACCCAAATCCTCTAACCAAATCAATAGTTCAAAATATTGGGGTATTATAGAATTTTTGCATTATTTCTTCAATACAAGGCAGTAATTCCTGAACTGAAGCTATAATATTATTTAAATATCATGCATCCTGGCAAAGTCTATCATCACCATTTTTTTAACAACTATAGATAGACCGTAGATCTCTGAAAAATACCATTCTCTCCATTCTAAGTCATGAATTTACAATAATTTTAGCTCAGCAATTTTTTTTTTTCATCATCTGGTCCATTTTGTACGTCCTAATGATGGTGATTAACAAAATTCAACCCAACGGCGCGTACAAACATTTAAAAATATTACTTTAAAATGTTCAAAATTTACGCAGGGAATGATAGGTGCGGTATTCCATGCTTTTTCCTGTAGTCGAATAGCTTCTTCTACTATCATTAACTCACGAGTTTCATTAACACTTTTTCTAGCCAAATATTTTTCAATCTTTTTTATAAATTCAATAGCATTTACACTGTTTCCGTCAAATGTCGGTAAAATAACGTTAACCCGCAGTGATTGAAAATGTTTTGAAATGCCGAATCATCGAATTCTTCGAAACAAAAGTTTCGATAGCTTTGCGAAACCGTCTTGGTATAGGCCTTCCGTCGGTAATGTATTGCTTGGTGCATAACTCAGTTACTAGATAGTAACTAGACACACGATAATGCATATTGTATACAACTTATCCACCTCTATAGAGGTGTGAGCTTGTAATGTGAGCCAAGACAAATATAAAGCGCTTGAAAAACTAGTCAAAGAACTTCTCCAGACCAAGGAGTCGATAGAAGCGATTGAGAATCTGCTTGAAGCAGAGATTACAGAGGAATCTGAAGAGCTAGGTAGGGAACAACTGGCAGTCTAGAATTTGACGGTAAATATATATTTACTCTAATCATACACTGACATAATTTATATTGTTGGAACACAAGATGTTAGCCCTACGCACTTCTTACTAATTGGAACATGTGTAAGTATGTAATATGAGAGTGCTCTGCTCGGCGGCTGTGCACCGCCTCGCTATACGCTCAGTTCGTACTGGTAGCTTCTTTAGATGAGACGTATTAATAGAGACTCGTTGCTTATCGATATTCTTTGTCTTATTAATTTTTATTATAGTTTTACAATAAATCTATTTATTGAGTTTAAGACGCGAAGGTGTAAAAGCACGTGGTTGACCGGGAAAATTTCATAAATTCTCGGTAGTGAGTGCGGGAGTGAAAAAGGCCTTTAGAAAACGTTATAGTCAAAGTGAAGGTTTACACTCACTAGAACTCAAAACCAAAGAGTTTTAGTTTACAATATTGTATTATTGCATTATTATTTTATTATTTGTTAATAATAAAATATTTGAAGGAAGGAAGGATGAGTAATCTAATTCATAACAATCCGATCACGAGTAAGTAACTAAGATTAAGGTGTGAAGAGAGTGAGTCGGAAAAATAGAGTAGATCAGAAAATTAGAAAAGAATGTGTGAAAAGAATGAGAGAAAGTTCTATAAAAATCGGGAATGTGTTAAGTAAAAGCACGAAATTTTGAATAGTAGAAAGTGTAAATTTTAAAAACAGAAAAGTGCGCGATCTCTGAAAATTGCATAAGAAAAATTCGAAAATTCGAAAGAATAAAAGAATTCACACGAAAATGAGAAAGCGCGCGAGAAGTTAGTTAGAAAGAATAGAAAGGGGAGGTAAAATTCATTTCGATCAGAAAAACAGATTCCAAGAAAACCGAGAGTCGAAGCGGCGCTGCCGCAACGATTTGCGCGCACGTGCAACTTTGTTTGCGCGAAGAATGGATAGAGAATGAGATGTGATGATGCGACTATGTATGTCTGAGTACGAGTGGCTGAACTGTACAGTGAATTGAGCGAAGCATGGACGGTAGCGCGCATGTATACTTGCGCGAGACAAGTCCATATGCCTCGATAAACTATAGTAATATGCAAGGTTTTCTTTTATATATACATGAAACACAATAGGTACTAATCTATGTACTTACGTGTGTCGAATGTAATAAGTGTAAAACACACTCATTCGCAATATTATAAAATATTGCAAATAATTGTATATTGTTGAAATAGTTCAAATTTTTAATTTGCTAAGTTGAAAATTTTGCAGAATGCACGTGTGGTATTATTTCACACGTGAAATGGCAAAGTTTAAAATGGAAAGTTCATAAATAATAATTACGCTGAAATTAAATGAATATTGTTATAAAAGAAAAATACATAGATAGTGAAATTCGAATGCAGTACAGAGAAGCGAGTAGGAAGATAGTGTGTGCGACATAGCGGCACTACGAGATAGAACTCCCGTATATGCATGCGCCATGCAAGTGAGAGTGAACAGTGTGCTTGACTGTACAAGCGCACTGGAGAGAGAGAGAGAGAGCGTGACTATACCATCGCGCGCGAGTGAGTGTGACAGTGCGCTCTGTCATGCAATCGCATTAAAATGAGATAGAGTGCAGCTTAACTGCACTAGCGTACGGGGTTGAGTGAGACAGCGCGCTTGACTGGTTAAGCACGTTGGAGTAAGAGAGAGAGAGGAGAGAGAGAGAGAGAGAGCGCGCGACCGACAACTTGCCTGTTGGAGTGAGAGAGAAAAGAATGTATACCCGCGCGCGGTAGAGTGAGTGAGAGAAAGCAGGCTAGTCAAAATGCTGCTGAGTGAGAGAGAGAGAAAGAAAGAATATTCACGCGCGAAAGATTAGAAATTAATTCACGGGCTGCCGATATTGTGATAATTAACAATAAATTAATTATACTAGATGGTAAATAAATTTGAATATATAATTTATTATATAGTTAAAAAATAAATATTGAATCATTTATTTATTTGTGCTCGAATGTTAATTAAAGCATTTACAAAATGTAACAAGTTGATAGAACTAATAGTTAACCATTTGAAGATTATTATTAAATTATTATTAATAAACCACAGATTGTTTAAACAATTAAAAATAGAATTTTTGTAAAATCTAAGGCGCACGCGCGTGCATGTGAAATGAAGAAATAAAGTGAATATTTCTCATCGTGTTCTTCCAAGGTTTTTGCCGCAATAATTAGATCATCAATGTACGCGAAAGTGCCATTCTTTTGTTTAACGACTTTGTTTATTAACATTTGAAATGTAGATGGAGCATTCCTCAGCCCGAACGGCATTCACACGAAGTGAAAAGGTCCAAACGGCGTGCTGAAAGCCGTCTTCTCTTTGTCTCCCTCATCGAGCGGGATTTGATAGAATCCAGAGGCTAAGTCCACACTGAGTAAAATTTGCCGTCGCCGAGTTGTTCTAGGAGATGCGTGATATTAGGTATTGGAAAGGGGAATGGCTTCGTTTTCTCGTTCAGTTTTCTGAAGTCGACAACGACTCGCCATTGCTTCTGATCTTCCTTGGTCTCACGCTTCGGAACCACCCAGAGAGGGCTATTATACGGAGAATCACTTGGTTCTATTATGCCGTCTTGCAGCAGTTTGTTCATAGTCTCCCTAATGACCTCTTGTAACTTTTGGGGGATGGGGTATTGGCGTACATTGACCGGAATGTTGTCGTAGGTTTCTATTTTGTGTGTCAGTAAATTTGTTCCTTGAAGAGGCTCAGGTTCCACGTGGTATATCCCTGTCGTTTGCCTGATCAGTTTCTCTAATCTTCCTTGCAAATTCTCATCTAAATCGCCTGATTCTATTTCTCCCAATATTTTGTTGACGCGGCTCTTCGTAGTGTGCAGTGTATGTATGTACCTTTCTATTCTTGTGTTTCTCCTTTTTGTCCTTCTTATTCTTCGCGTCGTCTTCTTTGACACGGGTTATCTCACTTCTCTGATACTCCTCTAGGCTTTCCAACGCGGACTGCACGTAGGCTTCTATCACATCGTGTTCCTTATCATCGGCAGCGTCGACGCTGACGTTCTTTGCCATTCTGCGAGAGGAGTCACGCCCATCTGTATTTTCGTATGTGGTTTCTGTTTCTTGAGGTGTATCAGTTGGTTCGCGGGAATCGTTGCCTTTCTTTATGAAGTACATTTTCAATATTTCTGCGTCTTCACTGCTTGTTGCAAAATCAATAAATCTAGTCTCCTTTTTCGGTTCCTCTTCAATATCAATGGTGTGGCTCGATATACATTCCTTTGGTGCGGTTAATAATTTTTTAAGTTCCTCTGTTTTTATCGACGTGGTTGTGGCGGTATCCTTTTCCTCACTGAGCGCTTGTTGTATTTTATTATCGTTATTGCTCGATGGGATCGACTCAGAGGCCGTTGCGCATGACGTTTTTTCGTTCAGAGGCTTTGGGGCATGGTACTTTCCATCTACTTTCTTGAGTTCGGCGAGTGACTCAGAGGCCGTTGCGCATAACATTCCCTTGTTCAGAGGCTTTGGGGCGTGATCATTTCGCTCGATTTCGTTGATATTTTATCGACGGCTAGTGTGATATATGTCGGTCTATTAGCGACAGTGAATTTGTGTACCGGTTAGTTACCGGTAACAGGGATGGGCTCGGAAGCGGAAAAAAACAAACAAACAACAAAAAAAAGTTTACTCTTCTGCGCAAACGGTGTACTCGTGTACTCGACTTACCTTTGGGCTAGAGCACAAATTATGCTAATTTTCGATAAGGGCAAAAAGGGAGAAGAAAGAGGGAAGAAAAAAAATATATATATTGAGGGGAAAAAGACGTATATTTTACGTGAAGTACTGCGCTTGTGATTCCTGGTTCACGAATTTGACCGTTGTTAGGTAAAAAGGAAAAGAGAAAAAAGGGGGTGGAAAAAAAAAATTTCGATCAATTCTTGATCGATAGGCGCTGAAACGCTTCTTGTAGTTCGTTTATTTAGTCGGTTTTGTCCGTCCAATTTTGCTTCTAGTACCCCTAAGGTTTCCTTAATTACGGTGACGACGGCTGATCTCAAAATTTTCTCCTCTTCTGCCTTTCGCGACAATAATTCGACAATTTGTAGGTCGTTACTTTATTCTGCCAATAAGCTTCTTGCTCTTCACGTAAAATGTTAAAGATCTCGTCTAATTTATGGTTCAATAGGTTATTTTTGTTCTCTAAAGTTTTTACTCTCTCTGTCAGATGGTTTATCTGATTCTGCTTTGCTTGCTCGTTTGACAAGAGAAAACCTAGATTTCTTTCGAATGTCTCCAGTCGGAGGATCAAAAACCTGTCTAAATCTGCCTCTGTTAAGAGCGGAATCATTCGTGGCGAAAGGTGCCTATTCGTATATGTAATATGTGTAGTATATATATATATATATATATACCTACCGATATATTTACGTAATTCGTTTTATTATGTTTGCTAGAAATTAGGAGATTTATGTATATATATATATATATATATATATATATATATATATATACATAAATATAGACTCGCTGGTGCGGTCGCTGACGCTCGCTGATGCTGTCGCTGATGTCAGGGCGACCGGGCGCGCGCTTTCTCTCTCGCTCCTGGCTGCTGACTTGCGCGGTTGCGCGTGGCTGCGGATCGTAGCCGCTGATGGCGTCGCTGGCTCACGACGGCACGCGTATGGTAACGCTTACACGCTTCCTCGAAGCTTACACTCACGGTCCGGGGCTGATGCGAGGATGTCGCCGCGTGTCCTCTCCTCGTCGACACCGATGCGCTCGCACGGAGTTTGCACGAGCGCAAACTTGCAACACGTTCCCGCGAAAGGCGCAAAAACTGCGACCTTACTCTACGCTTCGCAATACAATCGCGAACGGGCAAAAACCACGGTATTCTACAGCGGGACGGAATAAAGGTGCGTCGGGGACGAAAAGGAAAAATGTGTACGACGAAAAACCCACTCGAGAACTCGAATTAACGAAGGTCAAGACACGAATGCGAAGTTCGTTCCGAACTTCTTACTTCCTACAGCGCTTCCAGCGCCCTCGCGGCTCGTGCATATCGTTTCGCGGACACGCCCGAACACTCGCGGTTTCACACGAGCGCTCTCACCTACAGCCGCCGTTCGGGCGGTTACAAACTCCCCCTCCTAAACCGCAGGGGGGCCGCGTGATCGCGAAAGGTTGTGCAGGGTGTCCGTACGCGAGACGCGAACGTCGTATATGTACTTCGGGGAACATGGTGGGGACTAACACCGAGGTTAACTACATACGGTGAGGGATCATACATTCTTTGACAAAAACACGGTAGTGTGACAATACATGATTTGGGCAAAAAGAAAAAAAAACGACGACCATTGGTTTACCCTTCGCATGGGTATAAAAGAGAAACAAAAAAGTAATTTCGGATAACGAAAACGAAAAATGTGATTGCACCCGCTGGTGCGGCGCTTGGTCGTCAGTTGCTCGCTGTGACTCGATATCATTCTATTTATTTTTCCTATTACTACTTCCCTACATCTAATTATAAACTAAGCCCTATTCTAACCTATTGCTAACGGGACTTATCCTAGAGAAATGTAGATTATTATTAGGTGACGAAAAAAACTATAACTAATATTAATATAAATCCTGTCCTAGCTACCTAATCAGGTTTCTAACGCTCGCTTCTGTGTTTTTCTTGCAATCATTTCGCTTTCTTTCTTGCGATTCTCTTCTTCTTCTTCTGCTTGTCGCATGTTCGCTGAAAAAATTGTCGTCGTTAGTGACGTTCCTATTATCGGGGTTGGTACGGCGTTGGTGGGGCGAGCAAGTAGCCTAGTTACTATGGGAGCCATTGTGCGCTCTTCTAACTGGTGCTATTGCTTTTGTCCTCACCCACCGACGCTGTGCCATCAGTGTATCTCGGCTGAGGGGTTGGCTCTAATATCCCTTTCTCTTTCAATTTTCCAGGTCATCCCTTAACACGATTCGCACTCACTCCATATATATTTTCCATGGGGATATATGGGTACCGTTTCCTCTCTTGGGACGTGGTGGGGGAATCATGGGGATGGCCGTAGGGGAAAAAAACGATAGGGGTGCTACTTCTTCCATTTCTGCGTTGGGCGTTAAAATAATAAATAAACGTCCTGTTGGGTCTTTCAATGTGTGTAACCACTTAAGGCTACTGTGGTCAGTTATCACCGTAAACTTCTCGCCGAGTAAATACCCGCGGAATTTTTCTATTGCCCATAGGACGGCTAGGCACTCCTTCTCGGTGACGGTATAGTTTGTCTCAGCTGGTGTCAATGTCCTGCTTGCGTAAGCAATCGGGTGCTCTTCGCCGTGGTGGTCTTGGCTTAGCAGTGCTCCTAGAGCGTAATTGCTCGCATCGGTTTGCAAGACATACGGTTGATTCTGCACGGGGCGCGCTAGCACAGGCGCTTGCGTCAACAGGATTCTGAGCTTGTCGAAAGCTTCCTGTTGCGCTGCTCCCCAGTGCCACTGGATGTTTTTTTTCAATAATTTGGTGAGGGGCAGCTTGATTTCCGCTAAGTTCTTTATGAACCTAGCGTACCACCCGACCATGCCTAGAAAGGCCCTCAATTGTCGCAGGTTGGTAGGCCTTGGGTATTCGCTTACTGGGCGAATTTTGTTGGGGTCAGTGTGCAGACCGTCCGCGTCTACGATGTACCCTAGGTACTTGACCTCCGGGCAGCAAAACTCGGATTTCTCCTTGTTTATCTGTAGGCCTATCTCGTTCAAGCGGGTGAGGACCGCTTTCACCTCGCAAAGGTGCTGCTCGAAGGTCCTCGTAGCGACGATAATATCGTCCATATACACGAAGACATTCGGTTGCAACGCTGGCCCGAAAACAAGGTCCATACCTCGCTGGAAGGTGGCCGGGGCGTTCGTTAGCCCATATGGTAGTCTCGTATATTGGAAGAGGCCTTTCTGCGGGACCGCAAAGGCGGTGACCTCTTTACTGCTCTCTTCAAGCGGTATCTGGTGGTAGGCCTGACTAAGATCTATTTTAGTCAGGTACCGCGCGTCACGTAAATTGTCCAGCAGGACATCCATATGCGGAAGAGGGTATGCGTCGATTACCGGGCAGCTGCTCCACGAGCTTTCTGACGGTTCTATAATACCCTCCTCGAGCAATCGGTCAATTTCCGCATGAGCCTGCTGGAAGAGTTTATCCGGTATTCGCCGGAGACGCTGTTTTATGGGACGGTGCCCCTGGGTGTCAATGTAATGTGGCTGCATGCGTGCCAATTTCAGCGTTCCGGTTTTTTCCGGTATAAGGTGCCGTAGCACTCGGTCCATTTCTTTTTTCTCTGTGTCCTTTAATTGTGCTACCCCGTTAACGGCTGCGATAGCCGTGATAGCTTCAGGTGTTGGGTGTTGGGTGACGAAACGCCTGATGATTTTCTTAGACGTGTGCCACGTAGCGTCTGCAAATTTGATGGTCATCTTTAGCGACGAAAGTATGTCCATACCAAGTATCATGGCGTATTTCAAGGAGGCCGATACTTTGAAGCGGGCTTTAAGCCGTTGGTTGTCGATCGTTAGTGACAGATCGACTTCGCCTTCGTCAGGACATACCTTGCCGTCCGGCATCTGCATATAGGAGCGCACCGGTATAATAGCTGACTTTACCAGTTTGCCGGGACCGGGGCCTACGTAGGATTTCCGAGCGCCAGGATCGATCAGTGCTGGGAATATCTTCCCCATCAGCTCAATGTTGAGGAAGAATCTGTTTTCTTCCTCGGGTGCCTTGATGTTGGGATGTATGTGAGTTACATCCCTGGCTTTGGGTCAGTAGTATTCGTCGTCTGTGATATTCGGAGTCGTGTTGTAGGGATTTTGTCGAGTTCGATTCCAGCATCCTCGTCCCTTACTCGTTTCCCGAGCTCTTCCGTGGGCTGCAGCGGGGACAATTCAATGTCGTGACAGTGTTCTCGCCACAATTATAACAGTAGACTTTCCGTCTATCCAGGCATCTGTCTGCCCAATGCCCTGGTTTCTTACAGGTCCAACAGGGCCTGTCGTCCTCCCGCTGCGGTCCATTTCTAGAACGTCGTCCGTTCTCTCGTGTCGGGAAACGATATTCCTGGTCTCGCCTGTCAGGCGATCTGTACGAGCGGTACTTATGATCGTCTCTGTTAGGCGATCGGTATTGTCGGTCAGGTGTTCTCCTTCTCGGTGATTCCTGGTCTCGGTGACGTGGGGGACTTCGCGAGGGGTATCTGTGTCAGTATGGTGGGGATGGGCAGGGGTTGCTTGGACGTGATGCCGATACAGGTGAGGGGTATCTGGGTGAGGGGGGTGTCTTCTATGGTAGGGGGACGGTGACCGATACCGTGGCGATGAACTTCTTTGTCGCCTGTTCTCTTCTGTTGACTATGGGGGACGGACTGTCTCTTCGGGTGTCTCTCCGTGAGTTGTGGGAATACGATCGTACACTATCGCTCCTAGTGTCTGTTGAGGTGGATGGTTCACTTATCGTAACCGTTTTCTTCGGGGCCGTGTTTTTATCGTTATCGATTGCCGCCAGTCTCGATCGTCTATTCGCTCTTTCCGACGGAGAGCAGGCCGCGGTACTCACCATGCATTCGTCTTGTGCCGGTGGCTCTTTATATCGCTCTGTGAGCTCGCTCTTCAGCTCAATTTGCTGGCCCAGCAATTGCAGCTCGTCGAAGGACTGGAACTCGCTTCTATTGATCTTTTCCATATATGATGGATGCAGGTTTCTATATATCCTGTCGAGCTGTGCTTCCAGTGTCAGTGCAGGTGCCATTTTATCTAGCAGGACACGTATGCCTCTGAGGTAAGAGCCAATGGGCTCTTTTGAACTTACTGTTTTGAGCGTACTGTCACGCAATTCCTCTTCTAGGCGTAGAGTATAGTCGATAGGCCTGAATTGACGGCGCAGCGCTGCCTTGAACTCTTCCAGGGTACGCCATTGCTTATATAAGGGTCTGGCCCAGATTCGGGCTGAGCCGCCCAGTATCCCTGGAATTAGTTTCAAAATGTCAGCCGCTGGGATGTCGAGACTGTTTATCGTCTCTTCCATCCTATCAATAAATTCCTCTACGTCTTCGCGAGGGGCTCCCGTGAACTGCACCTTCCACTGGCGTAGCAATTGTCCAGTCCGTGTCTCCTTCAGATAGGTGTTCTCGAAGGGTCGACTGGTGTTCATGTGGCTAAAGGTTGTCGGTGCCGCATTAGGCGTGGGCTGCGCTCCAGCTGTGGTGCAGGGCGTAACCGTGTGTGGCATCGCGGCGTACTGTTGGAACAGTGCCGGATGGGCGAATGGCCATCCTCCAGGCAGAGGTTGCCAGCTGTTGGCAGCAGCGGGGAGATGATTAACTCCCGTGGTATTCGTGCTGTGCAACGGTGGTGACGGCCATGGCCCGTACGGATAGCCCATGTACGGGGCGGTATTCGGCCAACTCGGTGCCGTGGTGGCGATGTGTAGTGTTTACGTTCTCAGCAGTATTGATATTAGCTGTTTCATGATCTATATGATCGAGTGCGGTGGAACTCAAAACTTTTGATAGTTCCGTTATATCTCCGTCTGTCTGTCTTGCTTCATCCTTTGCGGCGTGCCATTCTGCTGCTGTTGGTCTGAACAGCCGCCGCATTTCGAAGCGCAGTAATCTGTCTCTTACTGTAGTTAAATTCTTGTCTACTTGTATGTGTTTCTGTTCGGCTTCTGTGAGCAACGCATCCTTTTGCAATTGTTCGTAAACGTTGCTAAGTCTTGCTCT
The DNA here is from genome assembly GCA_018907035.1 of Sycobia sp. Sy_11. Taxonomy (NCBI): domain Eukaryota; kingdom Metazoa; phylum Arthropoda; class Insecta; order Hymenoptera; family Epichrysomallidae; genus Sycobia; species Sycobia sp. Sy_11. The sequence goes on along the minus strand of JACCIC010000344.1, from coordinate 12,712 downwards.
TTCCTCATCTATCTCACTCCTGGTTTCTTGAGGGAGCTCCATTATTCCTAGGTGGGGTTGTGAAAGGGGGACGACGCACGATATGGATGTAAAATAATAAACACGACACGGTATATGTATAATAAAAATTTAAGAACAGCTGTTCGATGTGTTCTTGTTTATATGTGCTTGGAGTAAAATCTAAAAGCGTATTTTTCCTAGCCGGAGATAAAATCGTATTCTCCTCTTTTTCTGGACCTTACTATTTCCAACCAAATCGTAGCAAATTTTGCTCTTTCCAGTATATTCTGTACTCGTCTATATGCGTAGTAGTGGACTAAGTAGTTACCCTAGTAAAATTTTCTTGATTATAAAGAGAATGCTAAATGCACGAACTGGACTTAATTTTCTTTAACGTGAGTAGATAATAAAAAAAAAAGAAGGTTATTAAGTTGTAATCCTCTTTTTTTTTCTTCAGGTGTGATTATTTATGAGATTGATTATAATCTTTTTTTTTTCAAAGAAAGTAATTATTATTCTGTGTGCTGATTTATATATACTAATGAAAAATTTTTTTTTTCTAAAAGTGAAGTATGAAAAAAAAAATTATTTTTTTTATAGTAAAAAAAAATTTTAAGACTGATTTAATTTAGCAGTGGAACAGTAGTTCCAAATTTGTTGATAGAAAATAGAATGTTTATCAAAATTTATTTATTGTTGGTTGTTATTATCATTATTATTATGTTACTATTATTATTATTGTTATTATGATTATTATTGTTATTATGATTATTATTGTTATTATTGTTATTATTATTATTATGTTACTATGTGTTATTGAATTGAATTGTTGTTATCCCAGTTATCTTGACTAAGGATGTTATTTGTCCATGCTAAGAAGTTTACTTGGTTTTATTTACACGTCTAGTTTATGTTTACTATTGTTATTAATTATATCCACTCATTTGTCCTTAAAAGAAAAGATATCCAATTGTTCGTTAATGTTTCCTTTGGTTTTTGGTTATTTCATCTATATTGGTCCTCTCGTTAACTTCGAGTACGCGTCGCGCTTATACACGAGTTCAATTACAACCTCCGCATAAATAGATCGCAACAAGTCTTCACGCGTGTACAAGTATATTTTTACGATCGATTAAAAGAGTTTTCGTTACTTACCTTCTCGCGTCTTCAAATCGTTGCAACACAGTTCAGCCACTGAGTCGGAACTCTCGCCCTATAATTAGGTGCGATCGCGAGAAAAAGAAACCAAATTTGCGTATATAATTTCGACTCAAGATTAACACGGTTATCGTCTCTCGACTTCCAATTGCTGCAACACGGTTCAGCCACGAAGCCGCGACTCGTACGCCGTTAATCTAAACTAACAATTAAGCGAATAATAATTATATTTAAATTTCGACCGAAACTTACAGCACCAAAGTGGACGTAACAATTCTGTGTCGTGATTGTGACATTTTGTAAAGAAATATAAATAAATAAGTGATTTCAATTATAAGGATACAACGGTGTTGTTTTTAGTTCATTTATTGAAGAATATACATAAATCATACATATTTCCTGCCATCCATTTCCTCGAACCAACATCGAGAGCCAGCTGCAATAAGTTAGCACTACGTTAGGACAGCCCGCAACAATCAAGGATCAAACGAGCCTAGCGCTCCTTTCGGGAACCCTCGCCAACGCTGCCAACCTAGAAAGTCAAGGTAAGTCTTCAAGAAAAACAAGTTACACCATAAATACGCCGGTGTAAAGTTTTAACAACTGACCTGGACGTAACAATAGTTATACTTCGCAATGTAAATTGGACTTATAATGTTATGAAGTCGTTCGTGAACATAAAAGTTATACATTCAATTTGATTTTACGGCTTATAATTAATTATTACAAATAAAGTTCATTAGGCATAATCGTTGCGAAAGCTATGGTTTATCTATATGCGAAGTTTCGCTTAATTCTAACGATTTTTCCGAGGCGTCTTTGGACGTAAAAGTTAGCGATGTTACGATAATTATTTATTTACTTGTACGAACGTTGACGGTGGAAGTTTTACTGCGTACGTCTCTTACTACAAATACATTTATCTATGAATAAATCCTCCTTTCTCGTTGGTTATTTGTGTCTAGGCGTGTTGAGTAGCTTCGCCTCTTACAATTTATTTAATGCGCACTTCTGTATCGTTTTTACAAATGTTCCTTCGTGTTTATATAAATTATAGGCAATTGTTAATAGGGATTCGTACATCTAGAAGGTGAATCAAGAATATTTTATTCGTCTATAGGTAAGCTGTCGCCTTGTGGTAATTGGCCTACAGTAGGTCGGTTACCGTGTGTAGAGTGTCGGTGAGGTAAATCATTCGTCAGTATGTTTCCACTCGTAGGTTGTCGCTAAAGTATTGTGTCTATCGGTGGGTGTATTATCCTATGTCGATTGTCAGATCGGTAAGTCGTTTGTCTGTAGGTGCATTACCATAATATATAATATAGTGCAATAATAACTTATAATCCTAACTTGTACATGCAAGAATATATTGGTTACAAACATCATGATACAGGTTTTAAATACATCGATTACGAGTGTTATAATAAAGATATCGGAGAGGGCCGGATGTTACACTCGTTCCTTGCGCGCGCGTGGTTGTGGCGCCTGCACGCGAGTTGGCATTTGTGTTCCATTCGTCTATGTATGGTGATGTGAATGTATGACCTGTGGGAGAACTGTAATAACTAATAAATAATAAATAATAATAAGTAGCAAATGGAATTGTATAATAATGATGTGTGCAAAATGAATGTTTTGTTATGTGTATAATGAATGTAATAAATACAAAAATAAACGATGAATAATGAATATGATGTGAATAAAGAGTGATGAATATAGCGAATAGTGAATGATGTGTGCGAGTGGCCCATGTATAATGTGTAAGCGCGCGAGTGCTTAGTACCGGCATGCGGGAGAGTAAAACGTTGTATGAGTCTTACAAAATGCGTATTGTTTGACCCCGAATGCTGTGAGAGAGAGTATGTTTAGAGTGAGACGAAGGCTGTCGTCCAGTTAGAGCGCATCGTCACGCTCCTGATCACAGCTCTTCCGCCACCACTCGCTTTTCGGCGGAACCGTGCCAATGAGAGAGCGGCGCGAGGGAGGTGGGCGGAGCGATGAGGGCGAACCGAGGTGATGAGCTGGATGCTAAATGAACGGAGGACACGACGGTTCCGACGAGTAATTTTCGTCATCGTGTGGTTTTGTGCATTGCAGTGTAGTGATTTTGCGTTCTGTGATTTTGTGTGTGGTTTATATCGCGAGAAGTGTTTAGTAATTAAAGCCGCGTCAGTGTAGATGGGAGATTACCCCGCCCCCTAATTTACACCTTTGCGACGTAAGATATATACCGGCTAGGTTGTAATAAAAAGACTATTATCATTAATTATATAAATTGTGTTAATCATATATTAATTATAATATATTAGTTATAGTATATTAATTATATATTTTCCCAATATATTTACTGATTAATGGTGGGACGTTTCTGCCTGAGATTGTATTAAACTGTATTAATAATACGCGATTGATATATTCGAATACTAACTAGTATTGGTAGTAGTAAATAATCATAATAATAATAATAATTAGTAACAATAATAATTAATTAATTTATAATAATACTAATAAATACTGACCGTGCAACTACGAAATTTTTTTTATTTTACATGCAGTTTTATATGCAGCTTGTATGTTTATAGATGAACGTGGAAATTACATTTTATAATTCCGTATGTCCACTCTATAATTGCGTACGTTTGTAATTTTTCGTATTGTTGTAATCTGTTTTTCAAAATTTAATGAAAATTTGATTCAATTTTTTTTCTCTTTCCACGTTTTCAAAATAAAATCGAAATTAAAATTAAACGGTAAATTTTTGAATTTTAAATTTTGTTAAAAAAAAGGGTGGGTTTATCAAAATTTAGATCGAAATTTTTAGTTATTTTCACCTTTATCTCATCCCAGTTTTTGCAGTCTATATATATATATATATATATATATATATATATATATAATGACGGATATAAACCAATAACATGGAATGTTGGTTGTCTATGGGGTGAGACTGCAAAAACTGGGATGAGATAAAGGTGAAAATAACTAAAAATTTCGATCTAAATTTTGATAAACCCCCCCTTTTTTTTAACAAAATTTAAAATTCAAAAATTTACCGTTTAATTTTAATTTCGATTTTATTTTGAAAACGTGGAAAGAGAAAAAAAATTGAATCAAATTTTCATTAAATTTTGAAAAACAGATTACAACAATACGAAAAATTACAAACGTACGCAATTATAGAGTGGACATACGGAATTATAAAATGTAATTTCCACGTTCATCTATAAACATACAAGCTGCATATAAAACTGCATGTAAAATAAAAAAAATTTCGTAGTTGCACGGTCAGTATTTATATATATATATATATATATATAGGTTATACTTAGGTTTACTATCCACTTATTTGCTATATTATATTTATGTATTTATTTATATTCGTTCTTATTATATTTTTACATCTTATTTCGATATTTGCGTGTTATAATTGTGGATATTTAAAATTTCAAATTCTGCGTATGGTTATAAGATTCTAATTTTAATTAAGTTTGATTTAATTTAATTTAATTTAAAGTTTAAAATTTTGAGGAAAACAATTTTGTTGACTCGGTATTCAATTTATTCAATAAAACTGCTGATTTTGTATTCAAACTAAAAATTGAAGTTAAAATTGAAATTAAAATATTAGCTTAAAACTTTAGTTAATATTTTTCACTTCGTTTCTTTTTGTACTCTTTTCTCCATAGATAATCAACGTTATTTGTTAGGCGTTTATATCCACTATTATATACTTACATATTATATATTATATTATATATTTTATACTATTATATATTATATATTTATCATAGTATATGTCTATGTATTCTACTCCCGCGCGCGTGAGGTAGGACCGTCGGACCTAGTGTGTCCGAGTTTGCCCGGGGTCACTATACGACAAATTGCGTAGGCCCCTCGGAGCTAGTGCCTCCGAGCCCCCACCTTTGCCCCCAGAGCTAACGTCTCTGCCCTCCTGCTGCGCTCCTCATAGACAAATTACCTAAAGAGTATAATTATTTATAATATAAATAAGGCAAACCCTCTCTTGTCTTTGTAGGATCAAAAGTTCCCTTTTTTTTTTGTTTTTGTTTGTAAAACCTATAAAGGATTTTTTTCCTTTTTCTTTTCTTCTCTTTTCTTCAAAATAGAAGCCAGGCCCCCTTTGAGGTTAACGTCCTCAAAGTCCTCCCGTTTAGCTCGAATAGTAGGTAAAGGAATTGCATGCAAGTATGGCATACACGCCGGCCAAATTTGAAGTCAAAATGCAGGAATTACGCGAGCGCGAAAACCGCTTGGCTGAGCGCGAGGCTCGCCTTAGGGTGCAGGAGGCGGATCTCACGCAACATAGGGCCGTGAAGAACGATCGGGACGCCGTGATCGACAAGCTCGTCGCGCGCTTGGAACATGCGGAAGCTCGTTGGGACGCTTTCCAGTCCCAGCAGGCGCGTTCACGAGGTTCCGAATACCGATCAATTTCGATCTAAATTTTGATAAATCCCCCCTTTTTTTTAACAAAATTTAAAATTCAAAAATTTACCGTTTAATTTTAATTTCGATTTTATTTTGAAAACGTGGAAAGAGAAAAAAAATTGAATCAAATTTTCATTAAATTTTGAAAAACTTAACAGGTTACAACAATACGAAAAATTACAAGCGTACGCAATTATAGAGTGGACATACGGAATTCTAAAATGTAATTTCCACGTTCATCTATAAACATACAAGCTGCATATAAAACTGCATGTAAAATAAAAAAAATTTCGTAGTTGCACGGTCAGTATTTATTAGTATTATTATAAATTATTTAATTATTATTGTTACTAATTATTATTATTATTATTATTATTATTTACTACTACCAATACTAGTTAGTATTCGTATATATCAATCGCGTATTATTAATACAGTTTAATACAATCTCAGGCAGAAACGTCCCACCATTAATCAGTAAATATATTGGGAAAATATATAATTAATATACTATAACTAATATATTATAATTAATATATGATTAACACAATTTATATAATTAATGATAATAGTCTTTTTATTACAACCTAGCCGGTATATATCTTACGTCGCAAAGGTGTAAATTAGGGGGCGGGGTAATCTCCCATCTACACTGACGCGGCTTTAATTACTAAACACTTCTCGCGATATAAACCACACACAAAATCACAGAACGCAAAATCACTACACTGCAATGCACAAAACCACACGATGACGAAAATTACTCGTCGGAACCGTCGTGTCCTCCGTTCATTTAGCATCCAGCTCATCACCTCGGTTCGCCCTCATCGCTCCGCCCACCTCCCTCGCGCCGCTCTCTCATTGGCACGGTTCCGCCGAAAAGCGAGTGGTGGCGGAAGAGCTGTGATCAGGAGCGTGACGATGCGCTCTAACTGGACGACAGCCTTCGTCTCACTCTAAACATACTCTCTCTCACAGCATTCGGGGTCAAACAATACGCATTTTGTAAGACTCATACAACGTTTTACTCTCCCGCATGCCGGTACTAAGCACTCGCGCGCTTACACATTATACATGGGCCACTCGCACACATCATTCACTATTCGCTATATTCATCACTCTTTATTCACATCATATTCATTATTCATCGTTTATTTTTGTATTTATTACATTCATTATACACATAACAAAACATTCATTTTGCACACATCATTATTATACAATTCCATTTGCTACTTATTATTATTTATTATTTATTAGTTATTACAGTTCTCCCACAGGTCATACATTCACATCACCATACATAGACGAATGGAACACAAATGCCAACTCGCGTGCAGGCGCCACAACCACGCGCGCGCAAGGAACGAGTGTAACATCCGGCCCTCTCCGATATCTTTATTATAACACTCGTAATCGATGTATTTAAAACCTGTATCATGATGTTTGTAACCAATATATTCTTGCATGTACAAGTTAGGATTATAAGTTATTATTGCACTATATTATATATTATGGTAATGCACCTACAGACAAACGACTTACCGATCTGACAATCGACATAGGATAATACACCCACCGATAGACACAATACTTTAGCGACAACCTACGAGTGGAAACATACTGACGAATGATTTACCTCACCGACACTCTACACACGGTAACCGACCTACTGTAGGCCAATTACCACAAGGCGACAGCTTACCTATAGACGAATAAAATATTCTTGATTCACCTTCTAGATGTACGAATCCCTATTAACAATTGCCTATAATTTATATAAACACGAAGGAACATTTGTAAAAACGATACAGAAGTGCGCATTAAATAAATTGTAAGAGGCGAAGCTACTCAACACGCCTAGACACAAATAACCAACGAGAAAGGAGGATTTATTCATAGATAAATGTATTTGTAGTAAGAGACGTACGCAGTAAAACTTCCACCGTCAACGTTCGTACAAGTAAATAAATAATTATCGTAACATCGCTAACTTTTACGTCCAAAGACGCCTCGGAAAAATCGTTAGAATTAAGCGAAACTTCGCATATAGATAAACCATAGCTTTCGCAACGATTATGCCTAATGAACTTTATTTGTAATAATTAATTATAAGCCGTAAAATCAAATTGAATGTATAACTTTTATGTTCACGAACGACTTCATAAAATTATAAGTCCAATTGACATTGCGAAGTATAACTATATATACACGACGATAAGAAGATCTCAGGTAGCACAGCCAGACGCTGACTAGGCTATCGCGTAAGACAAGTTTTGCAACCGACGAACTGCTCTGAGCACTTAGCAACAGAGTTTACGCCGAGTTTTTAGCCAATCATAATTTCATACGTGGCCGCAGCGGCGGCACGAGGGAACTTCTTTCTCACCTTTTATAAACCGGCACGAGCACGCGCCAGACAGTTCCAAGGCACCCACGAGACTTTAAACACGTACCTATCGAGAGAATAATCGGACTTAATATTAATTTTTATTTCCAAGTCAACTTCGAGTACGCGTCGCGCTTATACACGAGTTCAATTACAACCTCCGCATAAATAGATCGCAACAAGTCTTCACGCGTGTACAAGTATATTTTTACGATCGATTAAAAGAGTTTTCGTTACTTACCTTCTCGCGTCTTCAAATCGTTGCAACACAGTTCAGCCACTGAGTCGGAACTCTCGCCCTATAATTAGGTGCGATCACGAGAAAAAGAAACCAAATTTGCGTATATAATTTCGACTCAAGATTAACACGGTTATCGTCTCTCGACTTCCAATTGCTGCAACACGGTTCAGCCACGAAGCCGCGACTCGTACGCCGTTAATCTAAACTAACAATTAAGCGAATAATAATTATATTTAAATTTCGACCGAAACTTACAGCACCAAAGTGGACGTAACAATTCTGTGTCGTGATTGTGACATTTTGTAAAGAAATATAAATAAATAAGTGATTTCAATTATAAGGATACAACGGTGTTGTTTTTAGTTCATTTATTGAAGAATATACATAAATCATACATATTTCCTGCCATCCATTTCCTCGAACCAACATCGAGAGCCAGCTGCAATAAGTTAGCACTACGTTAGGACAGCCCGCAACAATCAAGGATCAAACGAGCCTAGCGCTCCTTTCGGGAACCCTCGCCAACGCTGCCAACCTAGAAAGTCAAGGTAAGTCTTCAAGAAAAACAAGTTACACCATAAATACGCCGGTGTAAAGTTTTAACAACTGACCTGGACGTAAGAATAGTTATACTTCGCAATGTAAATTGGATTTATAATGTTATGAAGTCGTTCGTGAACATAAAAGTTATATATTCAATTTGATTTTACGGCTTATAATTAATTATTACAAATAAAGTTCATTAGGCATAATCGTTGCGAAAGCTATGGTTTATCTATATGCGAAGTTTCGCTTAATTCTAACGATTTTTCCGAGGCGTCTTTGGACGTAAAAGTTAGCGATGTTACGATAATTATTTATTTACTTGTACGAACGTTGACGGTGGAAGTTTTACTGCGTACGACTCTTACTACAAATACATTTTATCTATGAATAAATCCTCCTTTCTCGTAGGTTATTTGTGTCTATGTGACGTCCCGTCGGAAGTAGCCGTCGTTGCGTGGCGATGGCGAAGGCAAAGAGAGCACGGCGGGCTGGCCTGACTACCTCGATCTTCGGAGGATGCTCGGGCAGCACTGTCACCACTCACTTTTGGATAAACGGGAAAGTGAAAGAAAAGTGAAAGTGAAAGTGAAAGTGAAAGGAAAGTGAAAGGGAAAGCACCCTGTTCCTGAATCGTGGATGAACGCATAGCACTGATTCTACGCACTCTGTGATAAAACAATGAACGATGGTTGGCCGAGGAATCAGGAAACACAAGTAAATTCAGAAGGTAGTTAAAGCAAAGGCACGGGTTCATGAAAGGAAACTCTAACACGATATCAATTTTTAATATAAATAATACTTTAATAAACCAGTACTTGGAACTACAAGCAGATAAACAATAAATTATCATTGACCCGATTTCAATCAAACACACTATTCGCGAAACAAGAAACATGTAATAATACACACCGCCGCAAATAACAAACTGAATAGACACTGACGCGGCTTTCAAAACACTTTTCTAAACACTCCTCGCGATATAAACCACACACAAAGCACAGAACGCAAAATCACTACACCGCACTACACAAAACCACGCGATCACGAAAGTTACTCGTAGCAACCGGAGCTGAGACGAGTCTGTCCTCCGTTCATTTAGCATCCAGCTTATCACCTCGGTTCATCCTCAGCGTTCCGCCCACCTCCCTCGCGCCGCTCGCTCATTGGCACGGTTCCGCCGAAAAGCGAGTAGTGGGGGAAGAGCGGCGTTCAGGGGCGTGACGACGCGCTCTAACTGGACGACAGCCTTCGTCCCACTCTAACATACTTTCTCTCTCTCTCTCACAGCATTCGGGGTCAAACAACACGTATTTGTAAGACTCATACAATGTTTTACTCTCCCGCATGTCGGTACTATACACTCGCGCGCTTACCCGTTGTAATGGGCCACTCGCACACATCATTCACTTATTCGCTATATTCATCACTCTTTATTCGCATCATATTCACCATTCATCGTTTATTCTTGTATTTATTACATTTCGCACACATCATTTTCTATTCACTATATTCATCACTCTTTATTCACATCATATTCATTACTCATCGTTTATTTTGGTGTTTATTACATTTATTATACACATAACAAAACATTCATTTTGCACACATCATTATTATACAATTCCATTTGCTACTTCTTATTATTTATTATTTATTAGTTATTACAATTCTCCCACAGGTCATACATTCACATCACCAGACATAGACGAATGGAACACACAAATGCCAACACGCGTGCAGGCGCCGCGACCACGCGCGCAAGGAACGAGGTCATCCTCGGGACGCAACATCTAGGCGTGTTGAGGAGCTTCCTCTTACAATTTATTTAATGCGCAATTCTGTATCGATTTTACAAATGTTCCTTCATGTTTATATAAATTATAGACAATTTTTAATAGGGATTCGTACATCTAGAAGGTAAGTCAAGAATATTTTATTCGTCTATAGGTAAGCTGTCGCCTTGTGGTAATTGGCGTACAGTAGGTCGGTTACCGTGTGTAGAGTGTCAGTGAGGTATTGTGTCTGTCGGTGGGTGTATGTCGATCGTCGGATCGGTAAGTAGTTTGTCTGTAGGTACATTATCATGAGTCGTTGGATCGGTAAGTGTTCGTCTGTAGGTGCATTACCGTGAGTCGTCGGATCGGTAAGTATTCTGTCTGTAGGTGTATTATCATATAATATAATGCAATAATAACTTATAATTCTACCTTGTACATTTTCGTGTCGATAATACGTAACGTATATTTGTATTTATATTTATATTAGCGTATTTATATTAGTATTAGTATATTTATATTATACTTATATTATATTATAGTATATATATATTTATATTATAGTATTTATATTTATATTAGTATATTTCTATACTTCTAACTTGTATATATATAATTCTAACTTGTACATGCGAGAATATAGATATTATATAGATAGAATATAGATGCGAGAATATAGATTGGTTACAAACGGCGTGGTATATATATTGAATATATATATATATATATATATATATATATATATATACGTATAGGATATATATTTTGTTACATACAGGTTTTAAATACATTGATTACGAGTGTTATAATAAAGATATCGTAGACGGCCGGATGTTACACATCGCCAGGTGTACGACCTGCCAGATCGGCAAACTCGTGAGGAGGAAGGTCCATCAACCGATGGTCCTTACGGATACCCCAGGGATGGCCTTTGACAAGGTAGCCATGGATATAGTGGGGCCCCTCCCAGAGACAGCGAATGGCAACGTCTACATCCTGACGATGCAGTGCCTGCTAACGAAGAACGTGGTCGCCGAGCCATTGAAGAACGCGAACTCAGCAAGCATAGCCGAAGCGTTCTTGACGAAGCTGGTGATAGTACGGATCTGCGCGGATCATGCTGACCGACCACGGGGCGGCTTTCATGTTCGAGCCTTCTGAAGAATGTTGCGAAGTTGTGTAATACCAGGAAGTTTACAACAACCACATATCGTCCACAGAGCAACGGCTCCATCGAACGTATTGAAAGAGTATTTCAAGTGCTACGTAAAAGATGAGACGACCTGGGACAGCTGGTTGGACTGCGCTTCCTTTGCGTACAACACCAGCATTCATGAAGGAACCCGAGTGAGCCCCTTCGAGTGTGTGTTCGGGAAAATCGTGCGCGTGACGACGGATCACCCGGGAATCGAGGCAACGTATGATGAGACATACTTCGATTACGTTGCGCGTTTGAAGGTCAGGACCGCGAAAATATTAGAAACCGCGCGGAATAATGTAATATCCGCAAAAGAGAGGTCCAAGACCTATTACGATAAGCGAATAAACCCGTGCGGCTTCCGCGAAGGAGCTGACGTGCTCCTACTTCGTAGAACGCACAATCGTCAAATTAGCAAAAAAAAGTGAAAATTTAATATTCGTAATTTTAGTGCAAACGTTTGCTCCTCGTTAGATTGCTCGTAGAAAAAAAAACGTTTGCTCCTTGTCCATATAGAGCGGTAAGACCAGAGCCAGCGTTTGCTCCTCGTTAGATCGCTCGTAGAACGCGCAAAACGTTTGCTCCTTGTCCATATAGAGCGGTAAGACCAGAGCCAGCGTTTGCTCCTCGTTAGATTGCTCGTAGAAAAAAAAAAACGTTGCTCGTTGTCCTATATAGCGGTAAGACCAGAGCCAGCGTTTCTCCTCGTGAGATTGCTCGTAGAAAAAAAAAACGTTTGCTCCTTGTCCATATATAAGGGTAAGACCAGAGCCAGCGTTTGCTCCTCGTTGATTGCTCGTAGAAAAAAAAACGTTTGCTCCTTGTCCATATAGAGCGGTAAGACCAGAGCCAGCGTCTGCTCCTCGTTAGATCGCTCGTAGAACGCGCAAAACGCTAAGACCAGAGCCAGCGTTTGCTCCTCGTTAGATTGCTCGTAGAGAAAAGCCAAGCGGTTG